>VMDR010003805.1:0-59664 GCA_007922815.1 Macrotus californicus
AGAAGCATAACTAAAATATCAAGAAGCATAAATATAAAGTCATTAGAGGAGATGAAATGATACAAAACATTTTATTTGGCCAATCAGGAAAGGATAAATACAAAAACAAATGGCAAATAAAAACCAAATGCCAAGATGATAAACTCAACACAAATATATAGAAACTTATAGTAAATGTAGATGAAATAAAGTTCCCAATTAAAAAGCAGAGATTATCAGACTTGATAAGAAGGCAAAAAGCAGCTAGTAGATGTTTAAAGTAACTAGCTGAAATGAAAAAAATGGAAAATGATTTCTCATGCCCAACTTAACCATAAGAAAGGTGGCATGGCTCCGTCAATGGCGGACGACAGAGACTTCAGGATGAGAGGTGTTACCAGAGATAAAAAGGAGCATTTCATAATGATAACAGGATCGAGTGACCAGGTGACATTACTGCAAAATGTGTGCATTCAGTCACAAATCTGCCAGATATGAAGCAAACTTTTACAAAGAGACCTGCAGACAAATCTAGTAGGCCCTAGAAAGGTTTAGTTCACGATTTTTAGGGTTTTGCATTGAAGTGTGCTAATTAAACTTCTGATATGCACATTTTCAGTGCGGTCACATTGCTGCTCACAGACACTGCGGTGTGTCCCTTTGGGGAACACGTTGCCTTGAACCCATCTGAACTGAGTAGTTGGTGCCGTTCAGTCAGCAGCACAAGCGGAGGGGCACTGGACGGTAGCCTGACTTAGAGATGTGGGAAGGTGTTTGGAAAGGTGTAAAAGACCAAAGGAAAGAGAGATGGCCTATTAATTCCCCAGTCTAGCCAGAGATAAAGCTGAATTAGGGAGGTTCTTACTCCAGAACACTGACTTCCAAGACCCAGGTGATGTAGGAGCAGAGTGATAACAGGACTTCAGCCCAAACTTCAGCCTGGGGGAGTGGGAGAAGCATTCTGAAGGAAGCATAAAAACTGAAAAGACTAGATGGCAAGAACAGACACCTGAGGAACACCACCATTTAACTTATATGGAAGCAGAGAATATGGAGAGCAAATACCCAGAGAGATAGGAGAACTAGATTACCCACATCACAATGGGAGAAGTGAGTATGTCCTAATTCTTAACATGCTTAAGAGTATTAAATGCTGCCCAGAGGCCAAGTTTTAAAAAACAAACTGGACTAAAAGGAGAAAAAGGTTCTGATCCCCCGTCTGTGAACTGGAGTAATTCAACAAATATTCATTGAACCCCTTCCATACGCAAAGTTTCAAGTTCACTCCCAGAACTCATCTGGCCTTATTTAACCCAACTTGTTGGGTTCTGTAGTTCAACAGGTGAGTTCCAAGAGCTGTTTCAGCTCTAAACAGCTATGATTCACACATTATGAACACATAAAGTAAAACCCTTCAGTACCAGAGTAACTGAGGATGGGAACAAAGAAAGAGGCACAGTGTTGATTAGTGGCCAGAAGCGACTACAAAATCCTTTTAAAGAACTACATTTGGATATTACTCACATTTAGGCAGGTAAGCAGCCTGGGCTGTGACAAACACTGGAGGGTGTGGCCCACACTGGGGTGCGCCACCTGGATCCCTGTGTAGGGAAGGACCTTCTGCCCCGGCCTCGGGGAGTGCACCTTCCCAGATCTGCCTCAGCTGTCGAGCTGCCTCATCTGACAGCCCCCACCTGGCGATCTGATGGGCATAACAGCCTTTCCATTTCAACCCAATGCAGGATACACCTGGGCAATATTTGTAGAACTTTCTCCACCACGTTGGCCAAGTCTCTATCACAGGCCATTTATCACAGCGTATTCCTCTGCCCAGTCTTGCTGCCTCCCCCTTTCCTTCGCAGAAAATGAATCCTAGTAACATGTTTACTCCAAACTTTGTCCCAGCATCTGCTTCTAGAGCGCACGCACTTAGGCAGTAGATTGTTATTGCACAGCCATGCACGTATGTATGTGCATGTGACATTTCGTTCAGAGATTCTCCTCTCCCAGAATGACCCTGATTAGTCTGCAGCTCTGAGCAGTCAGTGTGATCCCATTCGTCTTACTACTCTCTGATGTGGGAAGGGAGTGTGATCCACTCTTGGCCAACGAGATACAACAGAAAGTCTGCTCGAGAGGTCTCTAGAGGTCTCTGTTATTGACGTGTTTCCTCAACAATAAAGAGCAACACACAGGGGTTTTCTTCTGCTAGACAAGGTTGTGTTCACTTTGATGACAGCTCTGGCAGCCATGTTAGTACCAAAAGAAAGTACCAAGCTCATTGAGAAGGGCAAAATGAAAAGCATGTGAGAACCAAGTGATGTTTCTGAAGTACTGATTTTGGAACCAATCCTGAAGTTACCCTATATGTCAGGTGTTCTTGTAATGCAAGATGACAAATTATCCATATTGTTTAAACAATCCTGGACTGGGCTTTCTGTAACTAGCAGTCAAAATGTCCTACCCAATGTACAGGCATTCAAGTATACCCTCTTTGAGATTCTTGCAGTGTCTATTTTAATCATGCCTTAAAGATTATAAATGCTGTGCCAATTTTTTATGTTAGATAATTGAAAATTTATCATCAAGAGCAACATAAGCATGCCTTGGAAACCCCATTTCACTTTTAGTAAGTTAGAAGAATTTGCCAAGCAGAAACAAATTTCACCTCAATCCATGCTGATCCTTGTGGATTGTCAAAGTATTTCAAGTCCAAGGTAACAGCCTCATAATTGAGTGGCCTAGTGCAATCCATCCAGTAGCACAGACCCAGCCTGTGCATAGAAATTATGCTCTGAACGTCTACTAGGACACTGTGGTGAGACAGACCTCCAGGGTGTCATTTTCAAGTATAAAGTGTAATTCACTGTGGAGTTCTCTAATTGCCATATTGCAATGGCCTCTTCTATAAACAGGGGTAGCTCACGTCTCAGAGAGACTCTGTCTGTTTGTTTTCCAGAGGTGTAGATTGTTCATGGCAAGCCATTAAACTTCTTGCAAGTTAACAGAAAGCAAGACCCTAAGTAGAAAGAAATGCAATTTCCTGCACACAGGGCCACATGTGCAGGTCACAGAGGCAGTTCCTTTGTGACCTGGGCCAGCAGGGCTCCAGCTCCCCAGCTGGACGGGGACAATCTGTCTTCCATCTCTACTGGCGAGTGGTTTCCAGGAGCTGGGCTCAGACACTCTTCCCTCTGCCAATTCCCTTTGGCAGGAAAGACACCTTCTGGCATCACCATTTCTACTCCCAGTGCTCCACCACTGCCAACCTCCTCATGTTTTATCTATTTTTATTTGAATTGGTGATCAAGGGATTAACCCAGTTTATACAAGTTCCACCTTCCAAAAGCCATTATGGTATAGCTGCAATTGTGATATTTCACTCTGCAAATGAATCGAATTGGATTATAATGGCAGTAGACTCCATTAAGCAACACCTGATTGGGTTACTTCCTAGAAATTTCGTCTTCATTGTTTTCTCCATCGTGTTACCCAAAAAAACACAGCAGGAGAGCTATCCAAAACCTCTGCCAAGCTAGATCGGATCATCCTTGAAATGATGGTCACATTTTCTTCTGTTTCTAACAAGTCAAATATCCCTGTTTTATTCATTTATTACACAGGACACCCTCAATATAGTATCAGCTTCCACTGAAAAAGGAAAAATAACAGATTTTTATAGGTTACTGAGTAGTTATATGAGACTATAATTCTGTGCAAGCAACTCTCATGTAGGAATTATAACTTATCCACCATTTTCTATTTTACTAGAATTTATTTTTAATAAAAAAGCACCTTTCTCCTTAGAATGGAAAAGCAACTTGATTTTATATTCATTTCTATAACCTGAATTAAGTCTGTATAAGTCAACTGAAGCCTGAAGCATTACTCTGTGACTCAGTCTGAACAGGACCACTTTTTCCTCTGACGCGACCAGACTTCAAGCAGTTTCCATCTTCCCTGCAAAGGTGTGTACGTAGGATCTTGACAGAGTCCAACAATACAAGTTCCTGAGGGTCAGGGCATGTTGGCCTTGTCCCCACACAAGTCACAGGCGATCATCACATACTTGCTGGAAGGATGGATGGATACCTGAGAATAACTGAGAAGTGTCTGGGCTATGAATGAACTACCCTGTCAGTGTGTGCAACCAGTGTGCTATCCGTCTTACCCTAGTATTCAGTGCCTTTTGTTAGAAGAAAGAAAATGGTGAAACCGTCCTACATAAATGGATGATAAGGCAAGAATGGGCGAGGTGAGAAAAGCATGAAAGAAATAGCAACTCTTCCCTGGCTGGTGTGGCTCAGTGGATGGAGTGCTGGCCGGCACACCAAAAGGTCGCCGGTTAGATTCCCAGTCCGGGCACATGCCTGGGTGGTGGGTTTGGTCTCTGGTACGGGCGTGTATGAGAGGCTCCCAATCAATGTTTCTCTCCTTCTCTTTCTCTCTCCCTTCCCCTCTCTCTAAAAATAAATAAATAAAATCTTATCTTTTATAAAGCAACTTTGTCTTTTACCCCCTCGTTCAATCTAAATACTTAAATTTAGTTTCCCCTCCTCCACATAAAGTCTTCATAAAATGAAACCTTGAACTGAATGTCTGAGTTAGCACTTTCAATTAATGGCAAGTTTTAAATTCTTTCTTAAGAAGTTGCCAAACCACAAGTGAACCAGGAGATAGCAAAGATTTATACTCCCGCCAACTCTCCCCAAAAGCAGCATTTGAGGCTATGTCGCTGTGTAGCATATCCAAATTAATCTAATGCTAACCTGCATTTCTAATATGGAAAACTGTTTATGGAACACCTACTGTGTATGATACCCTTCAAGATGTAGAACACTAAAAATACAGCATATAGATTTGCACTAACTCAAGAAGCTTACAATTGAGCTGGGAAGATAAGGCACATATGGAACTTAAAAAGCATCGCAATTATTGATTCAACAAGACAAAGCATAAAAACAGAGAAGTTAACGGAAAGAAAAGAAGTGCTATACTTTAGAAGAATGGATTATAAATCTTCCTCTTACTACAGAGAGCAAGCCAAAATGCAAACTATTTTAAAAAGAATCTTAAAAATAAATTACACATTTTAATGGGCAGCTGCAATATTATTTTATTGTAAAAAATGCCAAATTAAGAATAATAGCCATAAAAAGATACATCCCCAAATTTTTCCCAAAACAGTTTTTTTAACAAATGCTATTAAGTATTTAAGAATATGTTGTTTGTTTTTTCACATTAACTATATGTTCATGTTTACTTTTATAACTTAAATAAATGTTTTTAAATACTTAGAAACAAACCCTAACTTAATATTCCAATAACCTTATGAAGTCTATTTGGGATTTTTTGGTAATATTCTTCATGTTAATAGGGCACATTAAACTGAATCTGGACAAATGTTAAGAATGGAATATTCGAATAATAACCTTCTTAAGTTTTGATAAGTGCTCCTTCACATACGTAAGACAAAGAATTACAAGTTGGAAAATAAGTGAATTCTAACACATCAAAAGCATTTTCTTTCCTCTGATATTTTTATCTGTTTCTGGACTGGATTTTGAAGTACAGGAGAACGTTATCATGAATTCCAAATATAATTATGTGTTTCTAGAAAAGAGACGTCATGATTTGATAGCACAAATGGCTTTGGGATGATATCCATGCCATTTCCCCCACTTTGTTCTTGTAAGTCATCCTAATTGAACACTCGGAGGAGACTCAGGCCTATCCACAGAGGCAAAACCGAAATGGCATTACAGCTATGATGGAACATCCTACTAAAAGATGACTCCTACAAGATAATTAAATCAAAAGCCAGACTTAAAGGTGAGGAACAATTACTAATCTCATACTCTTCTCCCAAAAAGAAAATGACATCACTCCAAAACACAAGGGGTTTTTCTTTTAAAAGATACAGGACCAAAAAAAAAAAGAAAACAACGGTCAGGGCTCCTGCCCTAATCTTCTTGGCTTCACTCCAAGTGGAAACTAGGCCTAAGGAACTCTGAGTATGGCATCGTATCAGGTTAATACCATTCACTGCTCCAACTACAAGATTAATACATGCGCACTGGGCAAAATGTGACATATATATAAATATCCCTTGGCACTGATTTTGTTTAAACAAGTATGTTACTTGGCTACTTACTAACGCCCTAACCAGAGTTTGTAGAATTTTTAATACTTACTCACATTTATTCTGGCCTCTATAGGGGATGCAAACAGCTGGAAAACAGGTGCCTCAGAAAGTTGCCATCTGCCTGGGCCTGTGACCAGCATACAAATGCTCCCCTCTCTGAGCTAAAGGCTCAGGGATAATAAAAAAGGGAAATGCTGCAACGCTTGTTTCCTGCACACTTAACAGAAACCTCCTCCTTTGGGGGAGTAGCCAATGGCAGAGCTGCCAGCAAAGGCCAATCAAAAAGGGATTTGAAACGGTTCCTCTCTGAGGCTGTAACAGTCCCCACCCTTCTTTCTCCATCACAACCCATGGGAACTTTGGGACTGAAGGAGAACGTTAATGAAGATCCACTCACTTCTTCACTCAAACTGGCCCTGCCATGGTGGGATACGCACAGAGCGCTCTCACCCACATAGATTCTAACATATCAGTGTAACAAAAACTCTACATCCTCTGGGAAGATTAGACTCCACACAAGCAGAAGTAAGCATACCAGGCCAAAGAGAATTGTTTACAGGCAATGAGACTGGGAAGAGGGAAGATCAGCTCTACATGATGCAATCCATGTAACTATGAACCACAAGGCCCTACTCAGGCAGCCCCGCATGCCCACCTCAGGAGCTAGAGGGCTATTCTACTTCTGTAAGGCCTCTGAATCCCCTTAGACCTAGCTGATCTGAAGCTTTATTATTAGAGAGCTAGGCAGTAAAACCAAGACACTACACACACACACACATACACACACACACACACAGACACATGCTGATAGTAACTGCCTTATAAGTCCTGCAATTTACCCCAAGGGGAAGAGGGTCTAGGGTCTTTGTCAGCTTCAAGTCACAGATTCTGTGGCAGAAACACAGCAGAGAATAGGATGCAGCACAAAATGTACTGCCTGGTCCCAAAAGGACTCAAAGCTTTCTCGAAAAGGAAGCTTTAGTAGGAGGAGACGGGGCGACACTGGAAGAGACAGACCATCTAAAGTGAATTAAAATAGTCATCACTGAACTTAGAAAACAAGACCCTCCTACAATCTGCCCATAAGAGACTCACTTCAGCGTTATGGACACACAGACTCAAAGTGAAGAAATGGAAAGAAATATCCCATACAAGTGAAAGCCTAAGGAGAGCTAGGGCAGCTACACTTATATCAGACAAAATAAGGCTTAAACCAAAAACTGTAACAAGAGACAAGGAAGATTTTTATATAATAATCAAGGGGTCAATTCATCAAAAAGATATAATAATTACATTTAGGCACACACATGCACACACGGGGTAGGCAAAATTAGGTTTACAGTTATGAGTATGCCATTGTATTATCATTTAGTAATCACAGTTTTACAGTTGTATTATTATCTATTATTATATTATTTTTCATACAAACAACTGTAAACCTACTTTTGCCCCACCCTGTACAGAAAATGTGTTAGAACTAGTCAACAAATTCAGTAAATTTGCAAGACACAAAATCAGTATACAGAAATCAGTTGCATTTCTATACACTAACAACAAAATACCTGAAAAAATAATGTTTCAATCCATCCACAATAGCATCAATACAATAAAACACTCAGAAATAAATTTAACTAAGGTGGTGAAAGATCTATATACTGAAAAATTCTAATGAAAGAAGTTAAAGACAAATAAATGAAAAAATATCCTGCGTTCATGGATCAGAATGAATATTGCTAAAATATCTGTACTACTCAAAACCACCAATAAATTCATGCAGTCCCTATCAAAATTCCAATGACATTTTTTACAGAAATAGAAAAAACAATCTTAAAATTTATGTGGAACCACAAAAGACCTTGAACACACAAAGCAACCCTAAGAAGAAAAAACAGAGATGGAGACACCAAAGTTCCTGATTTTAAACTATATTACAAAGCTATAGAAATCAAACTGTATGGTATTAGCATAATAATAGACGTGTAGACCAACGAAACAGAATCAAGAGTCCAGAATATACCCTCGTATGTATGGTCAACTGATATTTGACAAGAGAATCAAGAATACTCAGGAAGGAAAGGATAGTCTCTTCAATAAATTGCGATGAGAAAACTGAATAATTGCATGCAAAAGAATGAAACTGGATACATATTGTACCACTCACAAAAATTAACTCAAAATAGATTAAAAACTTAAACATTAGACCTAAAAATTATAAAACTCCTAGAAGAAAACATAGGGAAAAATCCCTTAACATTAGTCTTGACAACATTTTTTTTGAGGGGGTGACACTAAAAGGACAAGCAAGTAAAGTAAAAATAAGTAAGTGGGACTACAGCAAACTAAAAAATTTCTGCACAAGAAAAAAATAAAAAAACTAGAAGACAACCTGCAGAATGGGAGAAAATATTGTAAATCATATATCTGGTAAGGGCTTTATTAATCCAAAATATGTAAGGAACACATACAACTGAATAGCAAAAACACAACCAATTTGATTTTTTTAAAAAGGCAGAGCATCTGAACAGATATTTTTTCCAAAGAAAACATACAAATAATCAACAGGTACATGAAAGACGTTCAATATCATTAATTATCATGAATATGCAAATCAAAAGCACAGTAAGATATCTCACACTTGTTAGAACAGCTATTGTCAAAAAGACCAGAAATAACAGGTGTTGGCAAGAATGTGGAAAAAAGGAAACCCTTGTGTGTGGTTGGCAGGTATGTAAATGGGTGCAGCTACTATGGAAAACAGCATGGATGTTCTTCAAAAAAAAAATGATCAATAAGACTACCATATGGCACAGCAATTCCACCTCTGGGTATACAAGTATATCCAAAAGAAATGAAACGAAGTGAGGATCATGAAGAGATACCTGCACCCCCACATTCAATGTAGCCTTATTCACAATAGCCAAGAAATAGAAACAGCCTAAGTGTCGATGACTAGATAAAGATGTATATAGCAACGGAATGTTACTTATCCATGAGAAAGAATGAAATTCTGCCATTTGTGACAACATGAATAAATTTTGAGGGCATTATTGTAAGTGAAATAAGTTAAAGAAAGATAAATGCTGTATGATGTAACATATGTGGAATCTGAAAAAGTCAAACTCTTAGAGACAGACTAGAATGGTGGTTGCCAGGAGCTGGGGGGTGGGGGAAATAAGGAGATGTCAATCAAAGGAAACAAACTTTCACTTATAAGATGAATAAGTTCTGAAGATCTAATGCATAGGATGATGATTATAGTTAATAATATGGTATGTATTATATACTTGAAAACTGCAATGCATAGATTTTAAATGTTCTCACCACAAAAAAAGAAATGAAAATTATGTGAGGTGATGGAGGTATTAACTTACCCTACCGTGATAATCATTTCACAAAATATAAGTGTATTAAATCATCACACTGAACACCTTAAAATTACATAATGTTATATGTGAATTAGATCTCAATAAAGCTGGGGGGAGGGGGGAATAAGCCCCTTTCTAAGTGATCAAAGAGGAAAAAATCCAGACTGAGAAGATCATTAGATCAAAAAAAATGTGGTGATGTCCAGGGCCAGTCAGGGTGGAGCGAACACATCATGACCTATCTCTCCCACTAATAACAATGTAAAATTCTTCACAAAACACAAAAAGCAACTACCTGAAGAATCTGACAAGTCAAAGAAAGTAGGCAGGTCAGAGAGGAAAGTCAAGACTTGAAGAACATCAGGTACAGCAATGAGTTTCCTGGGGGGCAGAGTTGTTCCTTCCTCATCTTCCAGCTCTGACAGAAGAGGGTCTCACTGTGAAACAGGTGTAGAGAGCAAAACTCCAAGAGAAACCTCCATTTCTGGGAGAAAGATCCCTGTGAGCCTGAGAGCATGGGAGAAATAACCTTTTTTTTTTTTTTTAACTCTTCCATGCCTGACCTAAGGCCACCCTAGTTTTTGAGCTGCATAAATTCCTAAACCCCAAGAGGAAGCCTATCTCTCTGGCCAGAGAAAAAGAATCCCTGTGGTCCAAAGAGTGTGGAGGGAACCCCTGTTCTTTTTCTCTCACTGCTTTGAACCTGAGGGCAGCCTCAGGTGATCAGAACTGCATGAGGGAATGGGGGCAATGGACTACCTCTGAGAGAAACCCATGAAGAAGAACACGGGTACTGACCAGAAGAGCAGGGAAGAGGAGAACCCGGAAGCTAAAAACAATGGGGGCAGTCACTGAGAACAGAGAGTTGGAGAATTGGATCCCCTAATTCTATGTCTGAACCAATACACGTCTGAGCTGCACGTGTGTGGAACAGACCCAAAGAAGCTACCCAAGTCTTTGAGGCCTGGCCAAACCCCAGGCTAATCCCAAAGTGGTGCATGTGCAGGGAAGACCCAAACATAAGTAGAGCATAAGGGTGTGTAAATATTTTAAAAATGAAATTTAAAAAAAGCGTTGAAAACCAAACTGATAACTGGATCCACAGCCCACATTTTGTGGGCAAGAACTCCCACTCTGAGCCTAATGGAATCGATGGCCCTGCTAAAGCAGACAAAAGTAATCAGCGTTCTCCAGAGGGTTTCAACAGGACTTAGAATCATGCAACATAACATTCAAAATATCCAGGATACAACTCAAAATTGCTTAACATGAAGAAACAAAAATCTGACCAACTCTTAAGGACAAGGCAATCGACAGACATCAGCCCCAAGATGACTCAGGTGTTGGAATTATCACACAATAAAACAGTACTACAACCATTCTCCATAACCGTACTGTAAAGACAAATACTACTGAAGTGAATAAAAAGATAGATGTTGTCAGCAGAGAAACAGAAAAGTTTAACAAAAAGAACCAAGCAGAAGTTTTAGATCTAAAAAGTACAATATATGAAGTAAAAAATTCACTGGATGGGCTTAATATTAGGTGACACAGGAAAGAGTTAGACACTTATAAATAGATCAATAGAAACTGTCAATCTCAGAACAGAGAGAAAACAAGACCGAAAAAAATTAACAAAGTCTCAGGAACCTGCAGGACGATGTCAAGGAGTCTAACATTCACTCCGGCTGAGTTCCCAAAGAAAAGGGAAAAAAAAGGTCGCTGCAGAAAAAAATATTTGAATAAATAATGGCTGGAAAGTTTTCAAATTTGGTGAAACACATAAATTTACAAATTAAGAAGTGCAGGTGAATCCCAAACTGAATAAACCCTCCCAAAATATTCAACATAACAATCAAACTGTTGGGAAAAAAATCAAAACCAAACAAAAAATGTCTGGAAAGCAGCCAGACGAAAATCAGCAGATTACATGCAGGGAGCAAATGACTCCAGATCTCCCCCCCAGAAATGGGGGAGGCCGGGAAAAGTGAAACCATCTTTAAAGGGTTGACAGAAAAGAACTGTCACAGAAACACAAAAGGCTGAAGAGAAGTGATATCAGAGCCATTTGGAGCTACACAAATAAAAGCTACAGAAATGGTAAATATCTGGGAAAATATAATAGACTATGGTAGGTTTTCCTCTTAAATTCATTAAAATAATTATGACTGTTGACTGCAAAAATTTTGACATCTGCTAGTTTTCCATGTATGTGGATCTAATACATATGACAACTGTGACATTAGGTGGGAGGGTAAAAGGAACAAAACAAAGGAGAAAAACAAAAAAAACAAATAAGAAAACGGTGAACCTTAAACCAACCACATAAAATACAAATAGTGTAAACGTGCCAATTAAAAGATAAAGGTGGACAGATTGGGTTTTTTTCAAAGACCCAACTACATGCTATATTTAAAAAACTTATTTAAATGTAATTATATAGTTAAGTTAAAGTTAAAATGATGGAATAATATATAGCACACAAATGTCCATTTGTTTAAAGCTGGAGTTGTTAAATTAATATCAGGAAAAAGAAGACTTCAAAACAAGGATATTTATTGTAAATAAAGAGACCACAGGACATAATGATAAGAAGGTAAATTCTCTAAGAAGGCATAACAATGTAGATGTGTATGTACCTAACAACAGATCATCAAAATACATGAGGTAAAAACTGATAGAATTAAAGAGAAATAGATCAGAGAAGATACCTGGACAGCCAATAAGCACATGAGAATGTGCTCAACATCATCATTCATTAGGGACATGCAAATGAAAACCCCAGTGAGATACTACTCATCTATTAGAACACTCCTGTCTCCCAGAGTCTGACTATACCAAGTACTAGCAAGGACATAGAACAACTGGGACTTTCATACATTTTTTACAGGAATGCAAAAATGGTGTAGCCACTCTAAAAAATAGTTTAGCAGTTATTTATAAAACCAAATGTATATTCACTAGAGGGCTCAGCAATCCCATTCCTGGGTATCTGTCTCAGAGAAGTAAACACTAATGGTCAAAAAATCTTACATGAATGTTTATAGAAGTTTTATTCATACTCACCAAAAACTATAAACAACCCAAATATTCTTTAGTTGGTGCATTCAAACAGTGGTACACTCATTAGCAGTGAGTAGACTTCTACTCAATGATAAAAAGGAACAAACCATTGACGATTCTCAAATGCATTATATTAATTGGAAGAAGCCATACTCAAAAGGCAACATATTGTATGATTCCACTGATATTTAGACATCCTGGAAAAGGTAAAACTGTAGGATCAAAGGACAGATCAGTGGTTGCCAGGCATAAGGGGTAGGAGAGAAGTCAAATTCGTAGGGAGAGTACACAAGAATTTGGGGGGTGATGGGACCATGTTGTAACTGTAATGATGTTTATGTGACTCTATGTATTTGTCAAAACTCATTGAACTGAATATAAAAAGAGTTTTACTATATGTAAATTTTAGAATAAATTTGTTTTTAAAAACACAGCCTCTCGGAGTCTAAAGAACAGATTTTAAAGTCTGGAATCCCTGAGAGACCACAAACCAAGTAAATCAGAACCACTGAAGGTAGGACACAGGCATCCATAGTTTTAAAAACTTCCCAAGTGATTCAAAGATACAATAAATTGGGAGAAACACTGGGTTCAAACTGTGGGCCCAGGACCAGCCATGTAAGCAATACCTGGGAACATGTCAGAAACGCAAATTCTTGGACCCTGGTCCAGCCCTAGTGAATCAAAAACTCTGGATGTGGGGCCCTGCAGTCTGTGTTCCAGTCTTTCAGGTGGCTCTGATTCTTGCTTCAGGTAGAAACTGACATCTAAGTTACTGACCATGTTCTGAGAATCCCTGCCTGAGTGACCGGCCCCCGCCCAGCTCCTAGCCTCTTCCTACTCATTGGAGCACTTGAGCCCATCTTCAGGGCCAGCCCTGCTTCCATGCCCCAGACTAAGCCTAACCTCAGACACATGAAATGCAAGAAGCCAACATGGTGGACACTCACCAGCAGTCCTATTGTAGCTCTGACCTTGAACCTCAGCTCCTGGCCCAAATCTTGTTCACTCCTCCTGAACCCTCTCTTGGTAACATGAATTCTCTCTATTATGAGGGCCTTGCCTTGCTTTTTCCAGCCCAATGACTAGAATCCCATTTTTAAACTCAGCAGCTAGGTTCTGGAGCAATCTGCCTGGACTTTCCAGCATACTCTGCTGCTACATTTTCATCACCCATCGAGACCCCCATTCCATCTATTGCTGCTGTCATAGTATCAGAGCCTGTTTGCATGTTCAATGGATTTTCTTCCAGGCCATCTCCTTTGTTTCCATTCTAACCTGCTTTGGAATCTATAGCAGCCTAAAGACTTTTCTCAAAAACAAGTACATTCAGAGTCAAACATCCTTGGGTCAAATTGGCAGCAAGAGCGATCATCTTTTAAACCTAACTTCCTTCACCCCTTCCAGCTTTTTGTTTTAATAAAAGCTCAGAAACTTTATAATAAATTCAAAAAGATGCAAGTCAACATAACTTACCTCTGATGAGTTATCTGCTATCAAAGAACAGGAGAAACATGTTCTGATAATTCCTATTCCTGACATAAATTACCTTGAGTTCTTCCGTCTGGGGGACAGGGAGAGAAGAGAATAGGAGCAGGGTGCAGACTGGAACTATCAGATCAGTCTACATTGGGACGGGGTCAATATTTGCAAAATTAACATCATTCTTCAGAGTAGTCCTTCAACAGCATTTTAAACACCTCCTGGCCCCTCAACAATCAAAACTGATTTAACATGGTCCAGTGGTTGTGGCAGGAAGGAATGAAAGGAATTTATTTCTTTGGGATAAATAGTTACACATGGCTGTTCTTCCCTTTCCATTCTCATTGCCACCAGCCCGGTCCTAACCCTTACCACCATCCCGGTCCTAACCCTTACCACCATCCAGTGAAGGAATGTTGCACCAAGCCCTACTTGATGCTCTGGCTGTGTTCTCTCCCATCCGAACCCATCCTCCTGTATCCTAGGACAATCCTGCTAAAGGGCAGCTGAGATCAAGTTACCCCTTTGCCAATCACTATCTGAGTCTCTATTCAAGGCCTTCAACAATATGATTCCAGCCCACCTCACCCCACATGACTCACTCACCTCCAGCAATACCCAGCTCCAACCATTCTAATCTAGCTAATTCTACCCATTGATCACAATGGACCCCGCAATCCACAGATGGGAAAACTGAGCCTCAAGAGCCTAATCTCCAAAATCTATGATTATGTAATCAACCTTACATGGCAAAAGGAGCTTTGCAGATGGGATTATAAAGTTAAAGATCTGCATTAACCTGGTGGGCCTACTGCAGTCACAAGGACCTTCATACAAGGGAAACAGGAGTATCAGAGGCAAAGAACGTGTGACAACAGAAGCAGAGGCATAGTCAGAGAGATCTGAAATGCTACTCTGCCAGCTTTGAGGACAAAAGGAGTTACAAGTCAATGAACCCAGGCAGCCTCAAGAACCTTGAAAGGGACAGGGAACAGAGTCTTATCTAGAACCTCCAGAAGTAACACAGCACTGCCAACACCTTGATTGTAAGACTTCTAACCTCCATAAGTGTAAAGATTAAATGTGTATTGTTTAAGCCACTAAGGATGTGGTCATGTGTTACAGGAGCCTAACATACTGAATATTCTAGACACCCACTACCCTAACACTCACCCAAAGCACACACACACATACGTGCATGCACCGTCACAAACTATACATATCATCCCCTCCCCAAGTCTTGCTCTAGCCTTCACCTGGACTTGGAGCTCCATGGTATCTGCCCCACTTCACCCTCCAGGACTGCCTGAGGTACCCAGAAGACCCCATTCCAGTCCTCAGCTCTGTGGCTCTGATACACTTATCAGTGGAGCTCTGCTTTCTATTAAGCAATTAAAAGAAAAGGCCCAGACCTCCCTACACCAAGACTGAAGGTTCCACAGAGAGGCCATTTATGCAAGATGTAAAGTGCATTATATCATGACCTCAAAATAGCACAACTTCCTTAAAAATAAATATACAAATAAATGTTAACTTCCTCCAAGGAAGCTTGCAAGCAAGGTTTATATAAAAGTAGACCACCCACAGTAGCTTTCTGAGCTTGCTATTTGAAGACCCCCTAAAAGAAAAAAAAGTATTCCTGGCCTCTTTTGGAACCACACCCCCTGCCTTGGGAAACTTCAGGACTTGCAGTACATCAGGACTTAAGTCTGATGGCATCTCCGGGATTCAGATGGAGAGCAGAGGCATCACACAGGATGTTCTGGGAAAATAGCCACCTCTCAAACCTTTAGACATAATAGAAACAAAAGGGCAGCTCACAGAATCCCAAAGATAGTTCATAGGACCTAGTCTGAAGGCCTTGGTGACAAGGTAGGACAAGGTAGTAAATAACATACAGAATCACCGGAGTTAACAGCAATAGTTTTCTGAAACCATTAGCCTCAACAAAGTGTCCACTGCTCTCTTTCCACTACTGGATTCCCATTGATCTCCGTGCAGTTTATGCTGATAACTGCTAGGAAAAGGAGAAAATAGCTCCATGAGAGCCCTGGCAATTTCTGGCTTGGCATCTGGCCACACAATTCTTCCCTGAGTAGGGATCGTGGAATCTATTGCTTTATGTACTTGAGCACATTAATTTATAAACTGCCTGAATGTGGGATGCTCGAGCTAATACCTCACTGGAGAATTAGCATTTAAATTCCTTATCACTCCCTCAGTTGATAACCAACTTCAAATCAAGGGCATTGAGACGGGAGAGGGAGAGCTGTGCCACCACCGCTCCCATAGTCAGTGCCAGCTCACAGATTTCAGGGACTCTCACACAGCCCGAAGTAAATAGAGATGTGTGTGAAAGCTCTGGGAAAAAAATCACTTGGTGAGCAAAGGCGCAAACTACCTAGAAAAAACACATTGCCCCATATTTAGAGCTTCATAAAGATCTGATATCCTCTTCTTAAAAAACTGTAGACCTTGCAGGCAACATCAACAATAAGAAACCATGAAGAATAAAATTGACAGACCTGACCACATATAAGATTTGTTAATTTTATATGTTAAAGATATTACATAAAATTAAAATATACACCACAGATGTGGAAAATACTTAGAATACTTGACAAGCAATAAATTGATATATTTAACATACAAAGACCTCTTTATTCTATTAAAAAAAAAAAAAGACACACCATGATGTGTTGTGGAATTGTACACCTGAAACCTGTATAATTTTGTTAAGCAGTATCATCCCAATACATTTAATAAAAAGGAAAATAAATACAAATAAAAATAAATTTTAAAAAGTTTAAAAACACATCACCAGAAAAGTAAGTAAAAGGGACAAAATCAGGAAAACAAATGAGAACTCACAGGGGAGATCCAAGATGGCAAAGGAGAAAGTGGAAGCTACACTAACCTCCCAGGACCAATCTGGAATAACAACTAAATTGTAGAGAAGTCATTCTGAATAACCAGCTGAACACTAGCTGGAGAGGAGCCTTACAATCATGGGCAGACAGAAGAAAACACTTTACAACAAGACTGGTGGGGAGTGCGAAGGAGATTTAAGAGGGCTGGCTGCTTTCCCACGGGCAGCAGATGAAGTTCCAGGGGGATATTTCAGTGGCTGGGGGCGGGGGGGGATATTTCAGTGAGAAGTATGGGGTCTAAACCCAAAGCTGGGCTCCCCAGCCTATAGCACCAGAGCTGGAAAGGAACCCAGAGAACATCCAGCTGCGAAAAGCAGCAGGTTTCTGTCTCCCAGGGTGAGATGGCTGGAGCCACAGAGAGCCTCTTAAAGGGCCAATGCACAAAATTTCATTTGCAGCCACTTACCCTGAGCTCCAGCAGAGGGAGGGCAGAGTGAACTAGAGTCACTTGAGGACAGTCTGGGGTTGGTGCCTCTGGGGAGAGAAGTGAAGGAACAACTGCCAGGATCCCTGTGATAAGTCATTCCCCACACTGCAGAAGCCATGTTTCTCAGGCAGAGCACTCCTCTCCAAGAGGCATCAGCCTGAGGGGAAGCAATAGCCCTGCCCACAGAAATTACTCTGCCCCACCCTGTGGTGCTTAAGCCTGGCTGCCAATTATAACTTGAGACTATATCACTTATCAGTTCAACAGCTAAGGTGGAAAGTACAAAGAAACAGCCAAAATGGGAAGACAAAGAAACAAACTCTAAATGAAAAAACAAGAGAATTCTCCAGAAGAACTAGATGAAATGAAGGCAAGTAATTTATCAGAGAGTTTAGAGTAGTGATTATAAGGATACTCAACAACATAAAAAAAAAGACTCAGAAACCATAAAAAAGGACCAATCAGAAATAAAGAATGCAATATGTGAAATAAATAATAAACTGGAAGGAATAAGCAGTAGGTTAGATGAAGCAGAGGATCAAAACAGTGATCTGGAAGACAAAGTAGAAAATAACACCCAAGCAGAGCAGCAAAAACAAAAAGGAATTTTAAAAAATGAGAAGAGCTTAAGAAACATTCTGGACAATATGAAGCATAACAACATTTGCATCATGGAACTACCAGAAGGAGAAGAGAGCCAGCAAGGGCTTGAGAACCTATCTGAAGAAATAATGACCAAAAACTTCACTAATCTGGTGAAGGAAAAAGACACATGAGTTCAGGAAGCTCAGAGAATTCCAAAAAGTTGGACCCAAACAGGCCTACACTGAGACACGTCATAATTAAAATGACAAGACTTAAAGACAAGGAGAGGTTCCCAAAAGCTACAAGAGAAAAGCAGGTAGTTACATATAAGGGAATACCAATTAGATTGTCATCTGATTTCTCAACAGAAACGTATCAGGCCAGAAGGATGTGGCATGAGATATTGAAGGTGATGAAAAGTGAGGACCTACAACCAAGGCTACTTTACCCAGCAAGGCTATCATTTAAAATTGAAGGAGAAATAAGGAGCTTTTCAGACAAGAAAAAGCTAGAGTTTGTTAACACCAAACCAGATAGACTAATAGTAATGACGTGTTGATAAATGAGAAAAGGAGGTACAAAGAGGGTACCCAGTATGAGTTCACCTTTGTGAGATAGATCAACAGAGACAGGTAGGTGGATAGACGGCTGAGGGGATAGATGGGAGTGGGTAGGGGAGTGGATGGGTGGATGAATGGATAGTAGATGGATGGGTGGGTGGGTGGGTAGATTGATAGATAGAGAGAAATAACTAGGAGATGCTATATATCTATTAAGAGAGAATAATACCTCTTCTCTACCATGGGTTTCCTTGAGGAGAGATTCTCAATAAACTGTCCTGGTCTCTTGCCATCCCCTTTAACTCATTCCATCTCAGGGGAGGAAGAATGACGTATCTAGTTGCTAAGTCTGGGAATAACCAAGGTATACTTGGCTTGTTCCTCCCTTCTTACTCCTAGGAGTGATGTGTTTTCAGTGAGCACATGGTCTTCACTGCCTGTGGGCCAGGACTCTTACCAAGTCCAGTGCCATCTGTGCCTGGTTGGCAACATCTTTCCAGTCCAGGCGTTCGGTTTGCAGCCCCATGTGGCTCTCACACTGAATTACATCTCTAACTTCTCCTTTGTAAACAAAGAAGATGCCCTGGCCTCAGCTGTACTCTTGACCATATTTCTGATTGTTCTTGACCCTGTTGAGGAAGTAGGGTAAAACTTATTGAGTCTCCTCAAAGATTCCAACATGTATCAGTCAGGACTCTGGGTGAAAAGCAGTAAAAGTTTACCTGGTGAACTGAGGCAAAGAGGAATTTATTAAAAGAATAACTAACAGGGATGAAAGAATTGTTTCTAGATTAGACAGAAGATTGGGGAACCAGGCTTAGTGAAAGTCAGAAAGTACCATGTTCTACAAGGGAGTGCCAGGAGAGTAATAGGCTCACACATCGCCTCTTCAATATTTCTTCCAACTGTTCCTTCCACTCTTGCATGATTTGCTCAAAACTGAAATTTTGAAGAAAGAATGGCCAAACGGCCAAAGGATGCCCTACCCAAAATCCATTCCTCACTTCCCTTCCTAGCTGAGTCCAGATTTCCAAGGATCCATTGCTCCTCTGCTCAATATTTAGCTTCAGAGTGGACCCCATCCTAAATCCACTGACCCATCATAGTCCCCTGTTCATGGTTCATAAATCCTCAGGCCATCTGGGCTGGGCCAAGCAGGTGATGAAATGGAATGCTGGGGGGGAAACCTCTACATCTATTTCCCTGATGTGGGCAAAGAAGGGATTGTTGGCTGGCTTAAAATGCAGCTGACACCACAGCAGGCTAAACAAGAGAACAGCAGAGAGTCACTCAGTCAAACCAACCTGAAGCCAGAGCATGCTGGGAAAGCCCAAGTGATCCATGTGCATTGATTACAAAGAAGCACAGAGAGTGGGACTAGATTCAGACAACCTGGACTTGGATCCTGCATCTGCCACTTTTTAGTGGGTCACTGGGTAAACTCAGCCTTCCTGAATCTGTTTTCTAATCTCTAAAATGGGGATAACTGCCCTGATTGGTGTAGCTCAGTGGATTGAGTGCAGGCTTGCCAACCAAAGGGTCACCTATTCCATTCCCAGCCAGGTCACCAGTAGGGGGCGCTCAAGAGGCAACAACACATTGATGTTTCCTTTCCTCCTTCCCTTCCCCTCTCTCTAAAAATAAATACATGAAATTTTTTTTCTGGTGGAATTGGTCAAAAAGAAGGTATGAAAAGGCTTTTTAAAATAAAAATAAAATGGGGGTAACCATGGCACTTTCTCCTAGTTCCTGAGGACGAAAAGAGATCATCTATGTAAAACACTTTGCACTGCGCCTGGCTCACAGGAACTGCGGGTATGTTGTTATTTTGTATATTAACCCGCTGTACCAGACACCCCTCACGTGCCGTTTCAGGTTCTCTTGGCCTCATGTGTCTCTTAGCCCATTCAGACCAGTTCCTACAGCCCCTAAGTCAGGCCTGCACTGGTCATTCTTCTGTTTTCTCGGGCGTGTACCTATGTGGTGCATGCCTGACCCAGAAATGCAGGCGAGGTGACCTTCCACAGAGCAAATGTTCCGACAGTGGGGGATGAGAGCCCGTGGAGGAGTGCGTCCGCCCTCTTCTGCCAGACAGACGTGCAGATACATACCTCAGACAGCTGCCAGCTCTGGAGCAGTCAGAAGGGATCAGAGGCCAGCGGCTGACAGCAGTGGTCGGATGGAATGGGCATCCTTCTCTGGCTGTCCCTCCCCTGCCTCAGCCCCGCCCCTCCTTCAGCTCTCCCTCTCAGGCTCCTCTTTTCCACAAACCCAGGCTGACCCTGGGATACCTCTGAGGAGCACATTTTTATGGTTGGTGCTTATTTTGCTCTCTTTCCCTTTTCTCAATATTCTAATTATTCCTACTACAAGCACTTTCTAGTTTCATGATTTGGTGGGGGTGGGGAGCGGTCTTGTTTCCCTAAGCTTATAGTCACATCTTAAAAACTAATTTTCCCTTTTTTTAATTTTTTAAATGTATTAATTTCAGAGAACAAAAGAGAGAGACATTGATTTGTTGTTCCACTTATTCATGCATTCATTGGTTGTTTCTTATATGTGCCCTGACCAGGGAATCGAACCCACAACCTTGGTGTACTGGGATGATGTTCTAACCAACGGAGCTGCCCAGACAGGGCCAAGGCTAATTTCCCTTTGTTACGAAAGTAATATGAAATGAGAGTTAGGGGGAAATGTGAGAAAGTGACATGAAACATTGCTGGAAAAAACAAAAACAAACAACAAAAAGAAAACAGTGTCCTCCCAGGAAGCAGGGAGCAGAAGGCAGGAGAAAGGGAGCACAGTTACACTTCTTGGCTGTTCCACAGCCAGCTCTCAGCTGGATTTCTTGGAAAAGGGAAGAGTCCTGTGGAGAGAGAAGAGGGGAGACAGAGGGACAGGGGGTGGGACATTGCCTTCCTTTGTTCTCCCGCCTGGCTCCCTGAGATGGGAATTAGCAGGCAGGGCCCCCCTTGGGTTCCAGGCCTTCTGTTCAGCGGAGGTGCTAACTGGCTGGCAGACCCGGGTGAAAGGCAGACTCAGAGAAAAGCAGAAGGCAGGAGGGGTGACAAAGTAGGTGTGAAGAGCTGGAAAGAGTCATTCGCCTGCGGCCTGTGGCTCGATGAGCACCTGGAAGAAGGCGCGGAGTTCCACAGGCCTGTGTTTGGGGAGCAGGAGTAGCCTCGGGTGTCTCACAATTAGAAAACAGGAGACGCGGAAGAATGAGGAAAGCCTCACCTCAGCTGCTCGCATCACTAAGAGGACCTCCGGCCCCTGCTGCTCCAGTGCCTGCCTGCTCCCTGGGGACCCACGCTCCGGGTCCCAGGCTGTGATCCAGGCCCCGGGTCTGCGCGTCTGACCTGCCTGCCCCGTCGGCCCGGCCTGGCCTGGCCTGGTGGCAGAGAGCGGCACACACGGTGGCCAGGGCCGGCCATGCACCATGCTGGGCCAGAGGTTCAGACAGTACGGGGGACTCCCTGGGGTGCCCCAGAACCTGGTAACGAGGTCAGGCTCTGAAACAAGCAGGTGAAATCCTCATTAATCAGCACGAAATGATGAGAGAAGCCACCTGAGCTCTGCCTCCTAAATCCAGCTAAGTCTCTCATGGGTAACCCACATGGACATTTGTTTTTAATTCGCACTAATTACCTTTTTCAAATTGTGTTGAAACCCACACAACGTAAAACTTACCATCCCAGCCGCTGTGTGTACTGCGCAGCAGCGCTAAGTGCGCGCTCTGCTGTGCAACCGGCCTCTGACCCTGAAGCTCCGCACCCGCCGAACCACCCACCAGTCTGCGTCCTGTTTCCAAGAGTCTGACACTTTAGATAACTCACACTAATGGGATCACACAGAATTCGTCTTTTTGGGACTGACATTGTATTTAACATGATGTCCTTCCTCAAGGTCCATCTATGCTGTAGCCAGGATTTCCCCATTTTTAACTATGAATGATATTCCATTGTACATGTAATGGGAGCTTTTGCTGCACCATTTTACTGTTGAATGGTGAAAAGGAATGGGCTTGTAAAAAAAAAAAAAAATGTTGATTAAGCGCATGCGCAGGGAGACGGACGCTGCCTCTGGCCCGCTCAGATGTCTGAATGGGGGCTTTCATTTGCTCATTGATACTTACGTATCAACTATGTACTAAGAACTACCACGTGGAGGGTACCGGATGTACAAGAAAAGACAAACTGAGCCCTCACCTTCATGATGCTTACCCAGCAGGGGACAAACACACTCCGCCGAGCCCTCAAATGCCCCTCCCAGTGCCACAGCGTGAGGAGTACTGGGTGTGGAGGGAGCACAAGGGGAAGGCGGCTCCCTGGACTGGGCCGGGGTGGGGTGGGGGGATTCGCCGACAGTGAGAGGGAGATGCGCATTGAAATGGGCGCGACTTCAGGTACAAAAATTCAGAGAACCTAGAGAACACACATGTATGATGTAATAGGAAGTGCACAGTATCACCTACAAACCAGGCTTGCCAAAATAAACAACAAAAAACCTTGAATCTAATCAAACCTCTAGATCAGAGTTGCTTAACCTCAGCACTGTAAATATTTGGGGCCAGGAAGAAGATACAGGGGGATAAATGGTAATGGAAACAATACAATAAAAAAAATTAAATATATAGTTTGTAAAGATAGTTTTTTTGGAGTATCTAGTAAGTAAAATTTTTTACTTAAATAAATAAACAAATATTTGGGGCCAGGTGATTCTTTGTCTCAAGGAGGAGGGGACTGCCCCACGTATTGTAGGATGTTTGGCAGCATCCTTGGCCACTAGGTGCTAGTAGCACCCACCCAGGTATGATGAGCAAACATGTCTCCAGATATTGCCAAATGTCATTTCAGGAGCAAATCTCCCCCAGTTAAGAAGCAATAAGTCGTGTACCTGAAAAGTTTAGAAGTAGTGAGGGCTTCAGGAATGGCATGATCAGGGCTCTAGCTCTGTTTCCCTACCTTTCTTCCATTGCTCGCTCTCTTCCTCGTGCCAGCATCAGCCCAAGGCTGCCTTCTTCAAGTTATCTAAGCGGCTACCGCAGCTCTGGACGTCACAGCCACATACACTGACCAGGAAACCACTCTTCTTTCCCCTAACCACGGAGCAAAAGCCTGACTTTGCTCTAATTGGACTAACTTAAATCCTGCCTCCTTTCCTATCCCAGTCACTGAGGTAAGGAAAAACTCTGCACCCACTGGCAAAATGTGCTGAATACATCTATCCCTGAATCAACGCATTCATTTATTTTAAAACTATTGAAAGCCTACTATTACAGCCACCTCTGGAGCCTTCCAGTAACTTTCTTCTGTGTAAGCTGGTTTGAGGAGGGTTCTGTTGTTTGCAACCAACAAAAAGGACTTAATTAAGACCCAGACCACCTATGAGGCATTTTAAGAAAGGGCTCTGCCAATCAGGATAACCCTAAAGTCAGTCCTATCCTAGTTCAACCAGTGTACTAAATAAGCAAGATGCCTGGATTAGAGAGCTCAGAAGAGCATCGTCTGTTTTCTCCCTCCATCCCTTCTAATTTTACTTAGGAAGGCGCCAGCCCCTTCCTCAGCTGTAAAGGCCACCAGTGTGGCGATGCCGTTGTTCGCTTGCTCATGGGCCAGAGATAATTCTAAGTTGCTGGAAGGCCCAAATACAGTCTCAACCCCAGAATAAGGGTGCCAGGTTGTCATTCAGGGTCTGTTTTATTAAATAATGTTTGGGATATAGGTATTCAAACTGAAAAAGCGTTCGCTGGTTCTCTGATAGTCAAACTGGGCATTCCCTATTCTAACTGGCGCCCAATCGTAGGGTTGCTTGAAGGCCCTCACTACTCAGCAGCGGGTCCCAGAGAGAGCTGCTCCAAGAGAGGGCAAGGACGAGCCACACCTCTTATGACCTAGTCTTGGAGGCCTCACCCTTTTACTGCCACCAAATTCTATATTCATTAGAAGCAAGTCACTAAGTGCAGCCCACACTCACGCAAAGGAGAACTAAGCACCCCCTCTTGAAGGGAGTACTGAATCTGGGAACGTGGGCCAGGGGTGTTCAGCCTTCGGGCACCTCTGGGCCACCCTGGAAGAAGAGTTCTCTTGGGCCACACATTAAATGCATAAACACTAATGAAAACTCATGAGCAAAAATAAAAGGTAAATTCACCCCGTCAACCACAAGCATCCCACGCCTTCCTTCTCACCCAAGCAGTGGGCTCCTCATCTGTTCCTCAGGACACATTCACACATCTGGGCCCCACAAATTCAGGGCGCGAGTGCCAATCCACAGGCAGCAGTGCTCTGCTGCCTCTGCCAAAAGAAGCCAGGTTTTCAGGTAGGAGAGTCGACATTGATCCTCTGTGTCACCCTCATGGAAAACACTTTTCAAAGGTCTCAAGCCTGGGGTTAAAATGAAGCAACAACGCCCCCACCCCACCCAAGAGGACAGCAAGAGTTCTCTCCAGAGAAGTCCCATTACCAATCCTTGTTCTTTTCTTTCTCTCCATACTCACTATTTTTTTAAGGACATCTAAAGGTCAAGAAGCCTGTTCCCAGAGATTTCCTTTGAAGACAGTGCAGAATGGTCTCCTGCTCACTTTGCCAGGAAAAGTATCAATCTCACATCTTTCACATTGGCATATTAAAGGACTTCATTCACTGCCCTGACTGGTGTGGCTCAGTGGACTGAGTGTCGGCCTGTGAACCAAAGGGCCACTGGTTCGATTCCCAGTCAGGGCACATGCCTGGGTTGCAGGCCAGGTCCCCAGTAGGGAGTGCGTGAGAGGCAAGCACACATTGATGTTTCTCTCCCTCTCTTTCCCCTTCCCTTCTCCTCTGTCTAAAATAAATAAACAAAACCTTGAGGGGGGTGGGGGTGGGGAGGACTTCATTCAGAATAAAGAAAGCATCACAAGTCAAGGAAAAGGATGATGTTTTCACAAATCATGTGAGCAGGACTGGCTCTTGAATTTCAGAATCTTAAACTAGATACTATTCATCCTATGCAAAAGAAAAAAAAAATCCAGATATGTTAAGCCAATTAAAAAAAACACTTTAAAACAAACATCTTTTAAGTGGATATTAACTTATTTTTAAAATGATAGAGAACTTTCTAAGCCTAAAGGCAATGAATAGGAAAAGCAGAGAGAAAGATAATAGGTCTAACAGCTTTTTTTAACTAAAACACTTAATAGACACTGAGAATTTACTGCTAAAGTGAACCTCAGAAAATTGTCTCCGACAATCAGAGGTGGTAAAGAGCCCAAGAAATCGATCTAACCTGTTATACAACAGGCCAAGAAATGTCTTCTTGTAATAGTCCATGAATCACCTTGAATGAACCCAATGTGTTCTAAACTCTCAGTGATTATTAACCAATGTCAGCCCAATAAGTTTGATTTTAAAAACTCTCACTGAGACTGCTACTTTCCATCACATGGGAATCATATTCTTAATTAGCACAGCCAGAGGACAGGCTGTATTTTTTGTTCATTAATTTCACAAAAAGCTATTATGAGGCCAGACCCTGCCCAGCGCTGTTGCAGGCTCACGGGACCCAACGGGGAACCAGACAGTGGTCCCCCGTACCCCCTCTTGTGCGTTTTACCTTCTTTGGGGGCAGAGGGACAAAACATAAATACAGAAATCAACAGACTTTTTCATATTGTGAGAAACTGCATCGTAAGATGAGCTCATGTGTTTACAAGCCAGAACTGTTTTCTCTGAACTGTGTTTTCACCACTTAGGGAGGGGACCATTGCAAGCTGTGGTTTCCTAACTTGGCTGCACTTTGGACTAACGTAGAAAGTTTTAAAAAATAGAAATACCTAGGTCCTATTCCTTCAGATTCTGACGATTCTTCAGATTCCAGACAATCCATCATTTGTCTGGGTGTCACCTGGGCATCAGGATCTTTTTGTTTTTTTTTCATTTCCTCAGGTGATTGTAATGTGCCCTGGGATTAACCACTAAAAAGGTTGTACATAATAAATAACCACTAGATGTCGCTGTCCCCAAAGGTTTGAAGACAAACCATCCTCAGTCAATGACTAAATTCCCTCGTAGATAAACAGACTTTCGTTGGCCAGATTTTAGACCCAAGGAAAAGCCCAACAAAAAAAAATATTCATCAGTTTCTCTTGGGCTTGAATGAAGCAAGTCACACAAAAACCCAAGTGTGTTATTAGTCTGCTCTGGCTGCCATAGCAAAATACCACAGGTTAGGAAGCTGAAACAAGAAGAGTTTATTCCTGGAAGCTGAAGTCCAAGACGAAGGTGTCAGCTGATTTCTTCTGAAGTCCCTCTCCTTGACTTATGCAGATGGCCACCTTCTGGCTGTCCCTTTGTCTGTGTTGTCTGTGTCCTAATCTCTTCTCATAAGGACACCAGTCATACTGAATTAGGGCTCACCTTGAAGACCTTTTGTGACTTAATTACCTCTTTAAAGGCCCTATCTCCAAATACAGTCACATTCTGACTGAGTACTGGGGGCTAGGGCTTCCACGGGAATTTCGAGGGGACACGATAACATCAAGAAATCAAAACCAAAATCAATCCAGTTGGTTAATTAATTGCAAAAGAAGTTTCCTACCCACCCACAGCTCTCTCACATGGTGACAAGGGAGAGACAGTTGTTTTTATTTTATTTTTTAATTCTCCTTTCCAGAGGCCACATCTGTTATTCAATTTTGATTCAAAGTTTCCTGAATAGTTTACACACAGTTAAAATTAAAATATTCACTTGGTTATTTAACTCTATTTCCTGAACTGGGACACGTGAGCTAAAGAAGAAAAAAAAGCAACATCCTGAGAGAGGGAACAGAGTAATGTTATTGTGAGGCAGTAAATTAAGTTCTTATTATTTTTTGCAACACAAGTAACGCACGTTCATTGAAAAAAAAATTGGAAAGTACAATGCAAAAAAAATGCCTGAAGTCATCAAAAACTCCGTTAAGACTTCTCCTCACTGTGTGCGTGTGCGTGTCCTCAAAGAAGGAACCGAATTGTTTTGTGACCTGTTTGTCTGCATATGTAATATCCTGAGTACTTTTCCATGCCGACAAAAGTGTGGTGAACACTAGAGAGGAGTGGGTTTTTATATCTATATGTATGTGTATGTGTGTATAGATAAAAGTTCCGCATGTACACAACCAAAATCTAAAATCACGGTGGAGAGTCTGAACAAAAAAGAAAAATCTCTTTTCTCTTCCCCCTTCCCACCCCCTCCATTAAACTTCTCTAAGATGTGACATTAAATTATGATGGTCCTGGAACTCCATGCAGTTTGGTCCCCACGTCAGATGAACACGTCCCTGTGCTAGACCTGTGGGCTAAAGACTGTGATGGAAGAATTGGCAACGGTGCCCATCTACCACAGGTTTTTTTTAAAGGCCTACAGTTGCTGCTCAGGGCGCCTAAAAAGCCCACCACCAAGGCCATCCTTTAAGAGCCTTCTGGAGCCTTGGCTGTCGGCTCGGTCTGTGGAGTGTTGTCCTGTGAACTGAAAGGTCACAGGTGTGGCTCCTGGTCAGGGCACATGCCTGGGTCGTGGTTCCTTCTGGCCAGGGTGCACATCCACGCAACTGATGAACGTTTCTCCCCCCCCCCCACCCTTCCCCTCTCTCTTAATTATTTTTTTCTCTTTAGGCTTGTTATGCCGGTTGCCTTGGAGGCATGATTCATTTGCCAGCTAACATGCTTGTACACGCTTTTTTGTCTGGTGAAGTCATTCCTGTCTATTGAACACTACCCAAGAGTTTCCAAAACTGCACCCTCCAATACCACAGCCATTAGATGCATGGGGCTGTTTACAGTTAAATTAGTTACAAAAAAAATCAGGAAAACCATGGTCTGACTCCCCCTTTCCTGCACCCCTTGTTTTCACTGAGCCACGACCAAACCATGCACAGAAAATGGGGCCCAGCTGTCCAGAGGCACAGCCGCAAAGGAGCTGTGGAAGCTGCAGTCTTAGCACCAGGCCCACAGCCGGCCCAGCCTCCCGGACTCTGTCTCTGAAACCAATCCACCGCATCTCCATTTGCACTTTCGTTGACAAGAAACAACTTAGGACCTCTCGGAGACGCTAGGGGTTGTGAGCTAGCGAGAAGGGACCCTTCGGGAGCAGGAGCTCCCACCTACATATCCCAAACAGCTTCTCCACATCCTGACCTTCAAGGACCTGAACTGAGGCCCCAGCAAGCTCAGGACCTTCTCTCCTCAGTCCCAAACTCGAGCTGCCGTCACCTGCCCAGACCAGAACTGAACGTGCCGCCCTGTTAGAGGAAGAAAAGCCTGCCACAGCACCCAAATCCCTCCGCCCGAGGACCGTTGGGAGAATTCCAGCCGAATCAGCAAAGTCATGCTGCACCCTTCAGTGAGGGATTTACTCAGAATGGAGGGCATCGCACATGAAAAACAACCAAAATAGTTTCAGGACATGCCTAGCAAAAGAGAAATTTCCCCAAGCTTCTCGTGAAGCAATGTGTCTAAACTGCTGTCCAAAACATCCTACGACAGTGATCCTGTCGCTGGTGCAGAAGCACCAACAATGCAGCAGGCTCACCTTGAATTTCAAGCTGCCACATGCTGTGATGACTGCGTGGAGAAACCAAGTATCTTTCCCAAAACCCAAAGCCAGCCGAACGCCTTCTCCCAGCAGCTCACACTCGCGCTCACGCGCACACACTCGCACACGCACACGCACATCCAGCGGAGGGCTTTCCTGGCAAATGAAATACATCCTGGGAAAACTTCCCCTGAGAAATTTCTTCCAAGTTTCAGCATAAGCCGAGCAGGCTTCACAGAAACCACAAAGCACAAAAGCAAGTTTTCACCATTTGCTGCTCTTTTTCACCACTTTCCTTCTTTTCTGTCCTGCCTCAGGCCCTCTCAGCTCCTTCCACGACCATGTGGGCCCTGGAGGGAAGGGAATGCCTTTCCTGGTGCTGCACAGCATCACAGGGCCGAGAGGTGCACTCACCCAGGGCGGCCTGCAGGGAAGGAAAGAGCACTTCAGCCAGGTGTGAGTGCGGGCCCCTGCCTCACCCCCGGTCAAGGTGACACTGGGGGAGAGACTGAGCAGCCTGTGGGAGAAAGCCTGGGTGCAGTACATCGGTGAACGGTGAACGGTGAACGGTGAATGGCACTGTTGACCGAATCAGCGGGAAGCAGCATCCAGGGTGCCCCTGGCCTGTTGCTATCCAGAAACCTCACCCTCAGCGGTTAACTTCCTTAATGATTTCTGATCTTACAGGGCCCTCTAGTATAAAGCAAATAGCCAAGAAAGGGAAAACCTTCAGGTTCCTCAGCTGCCATCCGCCAGTTGTCATGAGGAAATGGGAAACAGGATGGATGTCCAAGGGCCAGAACGAACTCAAGGGAAACCTCAAGAACAAAAAGAGGCAGCAGGCACAGCCAGAGGTGGCTTTTTATTGGGACCGACCCTAGACACCATGGCCAAAGGCTACCAAGTTCCGATCAAGTTCGCGGCCCCTAAAACTCAGTCCACTGTTTCCCACGGCTTTAAGCCAGGGCACAGGTCAGGTCACACTGTGAACATCAGCATTCTGTTGGGCAACCAGGGGACATAAGACCCAAAAGGGTCAGCCTGCCTGTGTGCGTCTGGAAAAGCCTGGTCTTGGCCTAAGAAGGCTGGATACAGAGGCCATCGGGTGAATGTGACTCACAGATGCATTTGGTTTGTCTCGTATGGCGTTGACCCATGGCCCACGCAGGGTTTTCAAACTTTGAAATAGCTGCCAATATTTAAAGATCACGAGTTTTCACTTACTACACAGAGTAGCTGAATGGATAAGAAAACAAGACCCATATATATGCTGTCTCCAAGAGGCCCACCTCAGAATAAAAAGCATACACAGACTAAAAGTAAAGGAATGGAAAAAGATATTTCATGAAAATGAAAATGAAAAAAAAAATGCTAGGGTAGCAATACTCATATTAGCTACCCTTATAAGCTTATATTTAAATAAAGCTTAAAACAAAGGCTAAAATGAGAGACCAAGAAGGACACTACGTAATGATAAAGGGATCGATCTAACAAGAGGACACAACCTTTGTAAACATTTATGCACTCAACATAGGAGCACCTAAACATGTAAAGCAAATGGACATAAAGGGAGAGATTGACAGTTCTGGAGGTTAAAAGCCCACACTCAGGTGCCAACATGGTTGGGTTCTGGTGAGAACCCTCTTCCTAGCTTGGACAGGGCTGCCCTCTTGCTGAGATAGAGAGAGATCATCTCTCTGGTGTCTCTTCTTACAAGGCACAGTGATAGTTAATTTTACGTGTCAGCTTGACTGGACTAAGGGATGACTAGATAGCTGGTAAACATTATTTCTGGGTGTGTCTGTGAGGATGCTTCTGGAAGAGATTAGCATTTGGTTCAAGGGACTAAGAGATCCACCCTCACCAATGTGAGCAGCCTCGTCCAATCTGTTAGGGGCCTGAATGGAGCAAAGTGACACAAGGGTAAATTCTCATTCTCTCTTCTTGAGCGGGTAAACACATCTTCTCCATCCCTTGGACATCAGAGCTTGTAGCTTTGGGGCCTTTTGCATCAGACTGGGATTTATATCATCAGCGGCCCTGGTTTGCAGGCCTCTAAATTCAGACTGAATTACACCACTGGCTTTCCTGGTTCTGCAGCTTGCAGACAGCAGACTGTGGGACTTCTTGGGCTCCATAATCATGTGGGATAAGGACCACAAACAGTCACCTCAATAATCCTGATAACCCCTTTTAGTTTTAGGCTGCAAAAATACAAAGCAGGACTTCGGGTCAAGATGGAGGCATAGGTAAACATATCTCGCTTCCACACACAACTATGGCAAAAAATAAAGCTACGCTACAAAACAAATATCACCCAGAATTGTCAGAAAATCAAGCTGTGTGGAAGTCTGACAACCAAGGATTTAAAGAAGCCACATTCATCCAGACGGGTAGGAGGGGCAGAGACGCAGAGAGGTGCAAAGAGGCAATGCAAAGAGGCAAGGAGAGGTATGGAGATGGTCCCACATCCACAAGTGAGGCATAAAACATGGGTGGGATACCTCAGGAACAAGGGATCCCAACCCCAATCCAGACCACCCAGCACAGAGTCTCAGCACCAGGAAGATAAGTCCCCATAACTTCTGGCTGTAAAAATCAGTGGGGGTTGGGACAGCAGAAGAAACTGCATCCTCTTAAAGGGCCCACAACGGACTTAGGACTCACGCAGATCCAACACCTCTGCAATTCAGCACCAGGGCAACAGCTGGAAGGACACCAGGGCGTATGGGGAGAAAGTGAAGTATAAGTGGGGAGACAACTTCTTCCAGGGCAAAACTACACAGGCCAGGTAGTGGCACTGTCCCCTCAGTGAGCCCTCCCACACACAGAACAACAGGGTGGTAACACAGGGATGACCCACCCTGACAATTACCTAAGGCTCCACCCCATACAACTTAACAGACATGCTAAGACAGGGAGTCAAAGCAGCTCTACCTAATACACAGAAAGAAACACAGGGAGGCTGCCAAATTGAGGAGACAAAGAAATATGGCCCAAATGAAAGAAGAGAACTAAACTCCAGAAAAAGAACTAAATGAAATGGAGATAAGCAACCTATCAGAGACACAGTTCAAAACACTGGTTATCAGAATGCTCCAGGAATTCATTGGGTACTTCAACATCATAAAAAGACCCAGGCAGAAATGAAGGTTGCATTAAGTGAAATAAAGAAAAATCTACAGGGAAACAAGAGTGGAGAGGATAAACCCAAGAATCAAATCAACAATTTGAAACACGAGGAAGGAAAAAGAATTCAAGAAAATGAGGATAGGCTGAGGAACTTCTGGGACATCTTTAAACATACCACCATCCAAATCACAGGGGTACCAGAAAGAGAAGAGGAAGAGCAAGAAATTGAAAACTTATTTGAAAAAATAATAAAAGAAACTTCCCTAATTTGGTGAAGGAAATAGACATACAAATCCAGGAAGCATAGAGAGTCCCAAACAAGATGGACCCAAAGAGGCCCACTCCAAGACACATCATAATTGAAATGCCCAAGGTTAAAGATAGAGAATCTCAAAAGCAGCAAGAGAAAAGCAGAGAGTTACCTACAAAGGCATTTCCATAAGACTGTCAGCTGATTTCTCAACACTTTGCAGGCTAGAAAATACCGGCAAGAAATATTCAAAGTAATGAAAAGCAAGGGCATACAACCTAGATTACTCTATTCAGAAAACTACATTTAGAATTAAAGGGCAGATAAAGTGTTTCCCAGACTAGGTAAAACTAAAGGAGTTCATCATCACCAAGCCATTATTACATGAAATGCTAAAGAGAATTATATAAGGAAAAGAAAATCAAAATGATGAACATTAAAATGCCAAAAAATTCACAACTATCAATAATTGAATCCAAATAACAAACTAAGCAAACAAGCAGAAGAGGAACAGAATCATAGATATGGAGATTATTTGGAGGGTTATCAGTTGGGAAGGAGAAGGCAGAGAATGGGGGGAAAGGTGCAGGGAAAAGAAGCATAATTGGTAGGTACAAAATAGACAGGGGGAGGTTAAGAGTAGGTAATGGAGTAGTCAAGGAACTTATATGCATGACCCATAGACATGAACTAGGGGAAGGCAATTGCTGGAGGGAATGGTGGGTACCGGCAGAGGGCGGCAAAGGGGAAAAAATTGGAACAACTATGACAGCCTAATCAATAAAATGTACTTTTAAAAAATAAAAATGAATAAATTTTTTAAAAAATACAAAGCAGCCTCCAGACCAGAAACAGGTTGTGGGCATTGCGGAGTGAAGGGCATCCTTCGAATTGTCTGAGCTGACTCAGGTAAAAGCCCCTGGGCTGCCATTCCACAAGGATTTTGAGGATTATGTAGAGGGTTCAAAGAAGGCTTGGTGATGCTTCGAGGTTCTTTGGGTTGTTCAGAGGGAACTGCCACTTCAAGGTAAGGCCTCTTGTTTCCAGTCTTTTGGGTTCACTGTGTAAGGACAAGAGTTTGAAAGATTCTTACACGTTTTCCTCTAAGTTCAAAAGTGTGCACTACTTGGTAAAACACATAAGTATCTTCTCTTAAATGGTGCAGGCTTATTTGTCCTGGAAAGGTTGTCTCTTCACTCTGGCTTGGCCAGCCACGGCCAGTGCGACCTCGGGCTCCTGCTCCCTGAGAAGGAAAGGCCTATGCAGCCAGCTGCCTCGAAGCCATGGTGCCTTCGAGGATGGTCAAAAAAGTCCCAAATCCGCAATGGGGAGAATGAGGAGGAGACAGCACCAAAGGGGAGAGCACCAAGAGCAAGGATTTTTCTCAGCAGCTTCAACTCTACGCCTCGGCCTCCACGTGGCACAGACGTGCCCGTTCGCGTCCCGGCTGAGTGTGGGAAACATGGTGCTGCCGCCCGACCACCCCCACCCCGTATCCCCGTGGGGAAACTATAAAATCAGTTGTCCAAAACAGGACACTTTTAAGAGGGAAAGAGAGCACTCTTTAAAATTACACTAATGTAGGGGTCAGCACCGTGTGGCCTGTGTGTCTGATGTTGAAGTTCGAACCTCCAGGAGCTCAGAATGTGCTCTTATTTGGTGATGGGATCTTCACAGAAGCAATCAAGTTAAAATGAGGTCATTGGAGTGCACCCTACTCCAGTATGACTGGTGTCCCTGTAAAAGGGGGAAATTTGGGGACAGGCACACATCACGGCCACGTGAAGAGTTGTAGGGAGAAGACAGCCATCTACAAGCCAAGAGGCTGGAAGAGGTCCTTCCCTCTCAGTCCTTAGAAGGAAGCAACCCCACCGACCCCTTGACTTCAGAACTGTAAGACAACAAATTTCTGTCTGTGGGACCGTGTCACAGCAACCCTGGCAAACCAACAACACCCAATTAGTATCCACACCCAGACTGGGCTGGCTCCCACCAATGGGCCCCACAGCCAACAAGGATGCACCTGGTTCAGCAGCTGCTTCTTTGGGGCCCTACCAAGACCTGGCTGGGACTTGTAGCCAGTCCTGGCACCAAAACTAAGCCACAAAAGATGGGAACGCAGAGGCCTGTTGTTTCACCCATATTCCTGTTCACCCTTTCTGCATGGTGCCTCCACCAGCTGGTCCTTGGGCCACTGACAGCCACCCCATTGCCCTGTCTCTTCCCCCATGCAGAACACTCTGGAACCCTTGTTCCCATGTACAGAACCTCTCCCGGTTCTCTGCCTTCCTGCAGAATGCACTGTCTCCCTCCTGCTTCCCCAAGCGGGAGGCCACTCGTGCTCCCACACTCCCCAGACCCAAGGCAAGAAGACAGCACAGGTGTGCTTCCTGTTTGCAGACCCCCTCCCTCAGCCAAGCGTCTCTTCTGACACTGCCAGCATCTGCTGCACCTCGTGTTTCTCTTTCCCGGCCACACCTGGTGCACTCCACTGAGAACTTGGGCACCTGCCATCATTTTAAGAGTTTTGACATCCGAGTGAAGGACCCATTTTACCGCCCAGGCTCAAAGTTCCTCAACCCCCAGGACACTCACCTCTGCTCCATCTACCCACACTCAACACTGCACCCAGACTTGTGCCGCCCCTGTGCGGCTCCTCCTCTGTCACCGCAAACCCTGGCCTCCTGCCCTTTGACCTCTCTTGCTTCCTCCCTTCCACCAGCCCTGTTCTCTGCCCCTCCTTCTGGACAATCCTGCCTGCCCAGACTCTTTCACTAGGTTTCATCCCTGCCCCTCCCCCTCCCCTCCTCCTGGGAGTGATGTCTGGCTACCAATCTCTCTCAACTGTCTTCACCTTTTTCTCTACATGGTCCTTTTCCATTGGTACTTTTTTTTTTTTTTTTTTTTAGACAAGGGAAGGGACAGAGAAAGAGAGGGAGTCACTGTGTGGTTGCATATGCCAGGGAACCCAACCGGTGACCCTTTGGTTCACAGGCCGGTGCTCAATCCACTGAGCCACACCTGCCAGGGCTCCATTGGTATTTAAACTCAGCCAAATCTCTCTTATCTTAAAAAAATAAAAAAGAAAGAGAATTCCATATGTATGAAATGTTTTTCTGAAAGCTACATAAGAAATTGATCATAATTGTTACTTTTAGAGACAGGAGCCAGTGGTCAGAGATGAAAGGTTCAGAACTGTACTTTTCATTGTATGCCTTTGCTGTAGGGTTTTAGTTTTGACTGCTTACGTGTAATCGTTTCATTAAAAATAGCCCATAAAGAAATAAAAAGATAATGACTTAAACATCACTTCTGCCTTAGAAAAAGCCCTTCATTGTCCCCATCCTTTCATCCTGTCATTCCGAGTCAACCTCCTTCGCAGTCAGCTTTGCTCTCTGCCTCCACTTCCTGGCCCCACACTTGTTCCTCGGCCCAGGGACAGCAGGCGCCTCCCCCCCCCACCCCGCCCCCGCCACTGAAATTACCAGCAAAGGCTGTGCATCTTTGTTGTTGCTAAATCCAGGCCACGTTCAGTCCGCCTTGATCACTGAGTGGACCGGTCTCCCTCCGTGGTTTCTGCAGTGTGCTGCCGCTTCTGTCCTCTCGTGATCTCGATGATGTTGGTGTCTCCCAGGGCATCGACCTTCACCCTTCCCCTAAACACCATGAGATTTCGTCCACTCTCACGGCTTCAGCGATATTAGCAGGGAACCCTCCCACGTCGGCCTTCAGGCTGGACCTCTCCCAATCTACTGCCACTGCCCATTTCCTCAGCGGCACCCCCAATTCAACAGCTCATCTTCCTCTGCACGTCCCGAATCTGCCTCGTTGGTGGCACCACCGTCGCCTCCTTCTCCACTTTCTTATTCGCAGACGCAATTCATCTCCAAATCCCACTGAGTGTATCAGCAAAACACTTCTCTTGCCTGCCCTCTCCCTCTGCCTCACACGTGCTGTGGCTGCCATAGGCCCAGCCTGACCCACCTCTCTCCTGGACTAGTCTGTCCTGTATTTCCACTGCTGCCGTAAGCATGTTTGCTGTAAACATCTTTGCCACAGCATTTTCCCTACACAACTAACTGGCCGCATGGCAATTTCGCCGTAAAACATAAAATACCTGGTTGGCCAATTGGTTTCCATTTGGCAGACAATGCGTTTAAGCTTCTTGTCACTTTGCTTGCATTTCGTCATTGACAAACTTCTCGCAATTACCCCCATTTTCATATCATATATGAGTTTTAGCCCTCATAACGGTCTGTACAGTGGCAAATGAATGCAGTGGTCTGAAAATAGTGAATGGTAACAACTCCAGGCAAAGCCAGATTGCAAAGCTTCGTGTGAAGCCAGATTGCGTACTATACTAAAAACAGGCACACGTCAGTTTGCAAACCCTTCGGCAAGGGCCCCTCCCACCCATCCAAACCAAAAGTCTGCCAAGCTCTGGCAAACATAAAAGAGGCCGCCACTAACTCAGTCTTCAGAGCATCAATTATCAATTCTTCACTTAGAAACTGATACTTCTAGTTTTCTTTCTTCTTATTTTTCTGGATGTGTTTATTGATTTCGGACAGAGGGGAAGAGAGGGAGGGAGAGAGAGAGAGAAACATCTATTGGCTGCCTCCCTCCCATATGCGCCCGGGGATCAAACCTGCAACCCAGGTGTGTGCCTGACCGGGAATCGCACACCCAGCTTCTCGGTGTACGAACAACACTTCAACCGACTAAGCCACACTGGCCGGGGCCGACACCTTTCTTGAAGAAAGTGACTGTAGCAGAAAAAGAGAAAGCGCTACATTGAACAAGGACACAAAACAAGCCCAGAAATTGTATAATGCTGTGAACAAAAGACTCTGAAGACGATGTGTTTTCATTTTTCACAACAGAGTCTTTTTAATTCTGTTATCAAACTTTCACACTTCATTGGGTCCTTTCTAATGTGTTTCTTCTCTTTTCCATGATTTTTATCTTTTATGGCAGCATTGCCTTACAGTCAATTACTAACGGCTCCACCATGAAACTGCCTGTAGCACAGGTGTTTGTGGCAAACACGCTGATTGGAGAAAACACCTAGGACCCAGCAGCTGACTGATCTCTCCGATCCACGCCTCTCACGCTCAGGTCTGACCTCCCCACCAGCTGCCAGAGTGCTTTCTCTGAAAACGGAAACTCTGGTTCAAGATTCCCCATGCCTACCCGCAACAGAGACCTCCCTGATCGTGTCCACTCTCCTCCCCTATGGTGTAAGCCCTCCAGGACCTGGCCTGTGCGGGCGCCAGTCTCATGCCCTGCCGCTCTCCACCCCAAAGGTTAACCTCAGGTTCACGGACAAACTTGAAGCTGACAAAGCAGCTACAGCCATTTCACACCTCCACGCTCAGGCTCCCCGGCAACATGGCAGGGCCTGGGATAAGAGTATGAATGCGGGCCCATGCACCACGTGTCTGGACAGTGAACACTTCATCTAGTTATTTAAATATTAAACCGTTTAAATCAAACTAACTATCCAATAAATATTTTCTCCTTTTTAATCTGGGATGTAACTCACACATCATGAAAATCATTTTGAAGAGTACAATTCAGTGTATGTTCTCAGAGTTGTGCAACCATCCCCACTATCTGCTTCCAGAAGATTCTCATCACCCCAAAAGAAACCCCACATCCATGAACATCACTACCCATTCCCTTCCCCCACCTCCGGCCCCTTACAACCACTAATGTTTAGGCCTGTGTGGACTTGCCCATTCTCAACATGTCACATGGACGGAATTACACAATATGTGGCCCTCGATGACCAGATTCTTACACTCAGCACAACGTTTTTAGACTCGTCCATGCTGTCTCATGCGTGGGTGCATCATTTCTTTTTGCGGCTGCACCATGGTCCCTCGTATGGATACAGCACATTTTATCTGTCCGTTCACCAGCTGATGGACGTTTCCTTTGTGTCTTCCTTTTGGCTGTTGTGAATAATGCTGCTGTGAACACTGGTGTGGAAGTTTTTGTGAGGACGTGTGTTTGCAGTTTTCTCGGGTACATTCCCAGGAGTGCAGAGGCTGGGTCGCATGGTGACTCTGTTCTCTTTCCATAGCGGCTGCCCCTTTCACAGTCCACCAGCCCCGTGTGATGTTCTAATCTCTCCACATCCTCACCAACACCTCCAGTTGTCCATCTTTTTTGTGACAGCCATTCTCGTGGGCTAAAATACGTTTTTTCCGACCTTGACAAATATCTTTATGATGACGAGGAAGACCAAGTTTGCACTCAATTCATCAAACTTCTTGGGGTTTAGAGCTGGAATGTGGCCTGGGCGGAACGCCAGCCCTTGGCCCCCAGCCCTCGCTCTGCCCCTTCCGTATCCACCCACGGATCTGTCCTGCACCACAAGGCCTCTTGTGGGTGTGTGTGGACGAACATCCCAGCACTCACACACGAGCTGCACCCATACAACCCCAACAGCTGGGTGCTGAGCCTGGAGGTTTGTGCCTCAGCAGCACAGCCTGACCCTGGGAGGCGGAACCCAGGCCCGGGAAGCAGACTCAGGGTCACCTGAAGAGGGAATTCTGGGCTCACAGAACCCAGAGGTGGTCTGGGAGGTGTGGGGTTTGCATGAGGACGTCCCCTGGTCCCACGGTCTTCTCAGCTCTGGGGCAAGGGCGGGGCTGCAGGAGGGCAGCTTGGTGCCCGGAGGTGCAGTGCACAGTTCGAGGGCCCCTCCTGTTCCTGTCTAACCACACCCTCTCCGTGCTCCTGTCGGTACCTCTTTCTGGAATGTTCTGTCTCCCTGGGAGATCCCTACTCATTCCGGAAGACCGCTCAGAAGTTATATCACATGGGAAGCCTTCCCTGACAGACAGCCCTCACAGTGCACCAGGCAGGGTGCTAGACCCTGGGGCAGAGGAGAAGAAAGACACAGCTGCTACCCAGACAGAGAGCCCGAGGGGACTGTCAGCCGAGTGAACTGGCCAAGTGCAGAGTGATCCCGAGCAGTCAGGGTGCAGGCAGGTGCTCAGAGGCAGGTACTCTGGGGGCGTGTGGGAGAATCACCTCACCCTGCCTTGGGGCACTTCAAGGAGGGCCTCCTGTAGTAAACGACCCCTAAGATAGAACCAGGAAGACAGGCCAAGTTTGGCCAAGCAAAGAGGTGTGCCCCTAGCAGGGTTCCTCCAGTGTTCTGGTCAGATACATTCAACTGCCTCTCTGCCATCAAATTCAGGACCACACGGTGCATTCGCAGAGGCTGACTCTGCCAAAAGCACAGTACACTTCATCCATCACAGGTTGAGGTAGTTAGACATAGTCTTCATTGCCCATTCTGTTCCCACCCATTTCTGGGGGAGTCACTCCCAACCTGGCTCCTGTCCTCCACACCCCATGTCTAGTTGGAAGAAGGGGAGGCATGAAAGGCCAGTGTGTGCACCGGCCAGTGACCTGGTGCCAGGCTGAGGGGCCTGGTGGGCTGGTTAACCAGCAGAAGAAAGAGCTGACGAGAAGGGAACTAGAGACCCTGTGTCCTGTGCCGTCCCCCAGGCTGACGCGGGAGCCTTGGAGGCCTGGCCCACCTGAGGCTGGGTGAGCCGAAGTGCCTGCCTGCCTGCCTCTGCAGGGAGCAGGAGCCTTCACCACAGCACCCTCTGGGCCACCCTGCTCCTCTTTTCGCCACGGGGGGGAGGCGAGTGGGGAGGGTCAGGGAGGTACCCAAACCCGTCTGTTCCTTATAAACTGCTTGGTGGAAAAGTTCACTATAGACAAACAATGAAACCATCGTTTAAAATTTGGTATTTTAATTATCTGGAATACACACACACAAAAATACAGCTCCGCCTCAAACTATACATATGTCACAAATCTTGTTTCTTGGATCTTTTTCAATAAAACAGTACCGTTCAGCACAGAGCAACTTTTCTTCCCGCATGTTTTCTCACCAGTGCCCACGAGGGGGAGCCGCGGGTCCTGTTTGGACACACTTCTTTCTCCCTGCTCCACAAACCCGCGGGGCCACGCAGAGGGACTGGCCTGGGGCCTCGAAACCCCTGGTGCAAGTCACTCTATAGAACATACGGGTTTGGAGCAACTTATTTAAAGAGAATAAAAGATGAACACCTATTCTTTAAAAATATGAAACATGCCCTGGCTGGTGTGGTCAGTGGATTGAGTGCCAGACTGAGAACCAAAGGGCCGCCAGTTCAATCCCCATTCAGGGCACGTGCCTGGGTTGCAGGCCAGGTCCCCAGCCAGGGGCCTTCAAAAGGCAACCACACATTGACGTTTCCTTCTCTTTCTCCTTTCCCCTCCCTAAAAATAAATACATGAAGTCTTTTTAAAAATACAAAATCTGAGCAAAATGAAAGAATTTTTCTATTCATTGCAACCCATAATACCATTGCAAGTAGTAGATACACGTTTATTGAACACTTTTATTCTAAAGGGTATGATAAAATATCAAATAATTCTACAGGGTAATTATAAATTATTTGGTATGTTAATAGGAAACTTAAACCTTGTTTTTATTTTTAAAATATTAGACCATGGAAATGACAAGGCAACTCACATTTTGTGTTCAAGATGGTTCTTAACGCCACACTGAGAGGTATTTCGAATACCAACTGACGGAGATTGGAGTCCTAAGTATTTTTAAGCCAAGGAAATGTATGGATGGCCAGGAAGGTTTACTTGGTGGCAGCGTGTGAAGTGATGGGAACAGAACCTCAGTAACAGACCAGGTGGGCAGCTGAGTGGTGGAGTGGCAAAGGGCAGACTTGGGTGACAAAGGGGGGGACAAAAGGAAACATATATGAGATTATGGAGTAATTGGCAAGACCTGGTCCCTGATTGAAGAGGCGGAAATGGGAAGAGTGGAAGCAATCGAGGAGACAGAATCAAAATCAGCTGTGGTTCGAGGCAGGCGTAGCAAGGGAATGACAATTCACTCGGAATTCAGCACCTCGATTAATCCCTATGGTTTAGAAATAGCATCACAGACATTTAAAAATGGTAGAATATGCATGTGTGAAAGAGTATATATTTGACCTACAGACCCCAGCATTTTCCACTCCACCCTGGGCTCTTTCACATGGAACATGCAGATTATTAACGTGTGATGATAAAGAGACAGGATGCTGTAAGTTCATGAGCAAAGAAATTGCCCTGGCCTTCTTGCTCCAGTGCAGTGGAAATGGGGACGTAGCCCTAGGTGGGATGGGGCGGGGTTAGGGCAGGGCCAGGAAGAGTCCGTGTCTGCTGGCTTGTCCAGCTCCCTCAAGCCTGAGCTCCTTCTGTGGAACAAACCTTCGCATCCGCTGAGCTCTTGTGGTCCAGTGTGCAAGCAAGGGAGGTTGGAATGGTGGAACTGTGAGCGGCCCAGATGACTTTTTTCCTTCTCCAAAGCTCCTTGGCCAGGACACCTTTGCATAAGAACTCTGCACTGAGCAGGGCTTCCTGCCGGATGTGGGGGCTTTTCAGCAGAAATCTGCAGTCAAGCATGAATAATCACTATTGAGCAAGAGAATGAATTCCAGACTCCGGTCTCATCTGAGTCCATCTCAGTTACTAAAACAAGTCTGCCCTTTGGAGTGGGAAGCTGCACGGATAAGAAACCAGGAAGCCTTTGGAATAGCACCATAGGACAACCCACAGCCCCAGAACCAAATCACGGCACAGAGCCTGCAGGGGAAGTGCGCCTCGCCAGCCCCTACTCCCAAATGCACACAGGCATTTGTTGAGAACAAAGGCCACATTTAGGCACTGTCACTAATGCCATAACATTCCAAGAGATGCAACACTCTCCATGAGAGCTTTCTGTCTAGAAAAGGAAAGACTAAATGATCGTGTCCTTTCTTCCTAATCGGTCTTAGTCATCTGTCAGCCTCCCACTCAGCCGATCACTGTGTCTGGCACACAAATGATGCTCCCAAAGTGTTTAGTGATCATCACACATAAAATGCAAGAGGCAGCTGGAAGGAGGAAGAGAACGTGTGCATACAAGTGCTGTGCTCTAGGGCCCAACAAACAGTTTCTCAAGAGTGGCACTGTTGACGCTTTGGATCAGATAATTCTATACAGTGGCTGTTCTCTGTGCTATAGCATCTTCAGCAGCATCCCTGTCTTCTACATGCTAGAACCCCCGGTGCCTCCCCTCTCAGTGACACCCAGAAGTATCTCTAGCCATTGCCAAGTGTTCCCAGGGGGATGTCATCCCCCAGTGGGAACCCTTAGGTGGTGACTTTGTCATCACACCACCCCCATCCTTTTTCCAGGACCCCGTGTTCTGGGATTTCTCTGTCCTGTTTCTATGGAAATTATGTTTCATGAAATCTGACATTTCAGAACCTTATTCTCTGTTTTTCAAAATGTTGATCAGTGTAATACAATCAGTGGATGCAAATCAAATTGTTAATGAAAAGAAACTCCAGTGGTTCCCTCAGCCACACTCACCTCCATAATCCCTTATTTGTCACGGGAACATCTTCATAGGAACCACTTGGAATTAATCATGTGACGTATTGAGCATCCTGGGACATAAACACCCAAAATAGCACAAGGGGTTCCCCACAGCAACACTTCATGACAGCTGCCTTGAACTTGAGCTCAAGGTAACCAGCTTGCTCCCAGCCCGCAGAAACACAGAACTCAGTGGAAAGGCCCATGACACCTGGAAAGATCATCTCCGCCTCCCCTGGCCCCAAACTGACTTAAAATGTTGAGAGTTTTAGGCTGCACCCAAATCTGGTCCTGAAACCACTTTTCAAATCCCTGTGTGTCCCCTTCCAACCTCTTGCCGCAAGGGCTGTCCTAGAGATTGGATGTGGGGTGTGTGATCTCAAAGCCCAAAACTCCGGTCTTCAAGCAATTCCACTGAGCTCCAGGGGCTGACCCAGTGGGGAGTACTTCACCCCTGTTCTTCTGCTAAATGAATGGAAGGAATGGGTGGAGAGGTGAACCAGGGGCCCAGGCTGTCTGCAGAAAAGGCACCAGAAAAGCCATGGGCCATTTCCCCATCAAGCCTTGTCTGCTTCTCTCCTCTTGCCTGAGTTGCATGTGACGTGAAGATATCCTTAGACCTTGTCACAGTTACCAGCAGTGAGTCAGCTCAACACAACGGCTCTAATTTAATGCTTATTCACAAATTATAATTTTAGTACAATAGGGTACAGCTTTAAATGAGAATTATGAGAAACCCACCCACCTCTGACACGCCAGCAGGCTGCTCATCTCCCAACTCTGGGTGGACATTCTGTTAGTCAGAGAGAAGCATCTGGGCCCGGCTCACTTCTCCCCACTTTGTGGATCTCCAGACATTTTACCAAACAGACATTGAGTCAGGATTAGTGGGTTTGGCAATTAAAATCTGTGTGGAGGCTGCCTTGAGAAGCATTTGGTGGGTTTGGAAATAAATATCCGTCCACGGCCAATCAAACACTCATTGTAAAACCTGGAATGTAATGTGCATGAAGACAGCTCGAGCTGACATCTCACAGCATCATTTTTTTCTCCCTCAGCAGGAACACAAGGGACTTCCATTCGCCGGCCAGGAAAGCTGAGTCATTCAGAGCAGAAGTGTCTCTAAGTACAAGGATCAGTGAGATCCTGTCCAAGGGAGCATCCATCTGCCTCTGAGTGAACACATTTCCATCAAGAACCTTGTTCAGCCAAGGAGCAACCCCATCAACATCCCAGCCGACCAACCCCAGTGCGTTAAAATGAAATGGGAGTCAGACAGACCAACTTTGCTGTCAATAGATACTCCCCTTCAGCCTCTGAGGAGAGCTCAAGGCTGGGTGTTTCCATGCCCTGGAGGTCCCTATGAGGTCATCAGGGGAGACCCTCTGCAGAAGCTTCTCCCGGCACGAGATGGGAGGAAAAGCCACCCCGGTAGCACCTCCACCTACCAGCCTGTCGTCATGTTCCCCCAGGACGGGTCATCTCAGTTCTCCTCACATCTGCGCTAAGAGCTAGTGAGCCACCTATGGCTCCCAGCTTATTTTAATGAGGTTGGTTAGACTCCCAGCTTACTAAGACCAAGGCTTGCCTTTCATTTACATAAGGACCCCTGCATAGGTCTCTTTTTGTAAAGTTCCTGGATCACAGACTGCACCTCCCACCCCAGCAGACGGTGCAAACATCTGCCACCCAGGACCCAAGCAGATACACACACACACCGGAAGCATCCTTCCAGAGCCTGCCACAGCCTCCTACAGGCCGTACAGTGCTATCTGAGTGTGGGAACTGGCGGTACCTGATAAAACAGGACCTGTAACAAGGGCATCTGCATTAAAAGCCAAATTGCTTCCCACGCCAAGGGTGTCTCATTTTTCTGTGTAGACGTCCAGAGCCACACCACAGGCTCGCAGTGGATCTGGGCTGGGACTGACTTCTGCTCTCAGCACTCACGCCCTAGGAGGTTAACACAACACACATTCAAATGTCTCCAGTTTGTAGAACTCCAAGCCACTGGTTCTTAGCATTTTTAAGGTCACAGACCCCTCTGAGAACCTGAAAAATCCAAGGCCTCTTTCCTCAGAAAAATACACTTTTGCACAAAATTAACTGTGCAGCCCTGGCCAGTGGGGCTCAACTGGACTGTCATCCCGTAGGTCACAGGTTTGATTCCCAGTCAGGGCACTTGTCTGGGTTGTGGATTTGGTCCCGATCAGGGATCTATGGGAGGCAACCAATCCATGTTTCTCTCTCACGTAGATGTTTCTCTCCCTCTCTCTCTCCCTCCCTCTTTTTCCGTCTCTCTAAAATCAATAAGCATGTCCTCAGGCAAGGATTAAAAAAATTAACTATACAGTTTCAAGGGGTTCAAAGAACCCCTGAACACCATACCTGAACCACCAGAAACCTCTTCCCTGGTCACTGAATTTTAAAGCAAGAGGGCATTCCCTTCATGTGACTACGCACCTCACACCTGCCCAACTCCAGGGAACCGCAATGAAGCCATCTCCTGGGGTGGGGTAGGCAACGGTATCACCCCGACTGGCCAAAGGTTAAGCCCGCGTGGAGCACAAACTTCCCGGCTCACTTCTACCTCCTGCGACGGGCAACACCTCTCAGCGGCTGCAGTGGCTGCATCCTGTTGAGTGGCCTCAGCAGTGCTCTCAGGCATCTCATCCTGTAACCTTTACACCGACCCTGTAATTCAGGGTCATTGCTTCTGGCTTATAGATTAGGGCACTGAGGCTCAGAGAGGTAAAGTACCCTTCCCACCAAGGCCCACCAGCTGCTGGGTATGACTTCTGACACCCTGAAGGCCCATCTGATTGCTCCAGGCACCTCCCAAGAGCCAATGCCTTTCTCTACGTTGGCAGGAAGGGACTAAAATCCCAAAGCACCTGGTGAAAGACGTGTTAAAAATGTTGGCTCACTTTTTCTGCTAGCTGGGATTGTCTTCATTTTGATTTGCCTTCCGACTTCCTATTTGGAGATGAAAGTAAGCCTTTGACCCTCAGGAGGTCCACTCTTTCTGGATTTGTAATGAAACTACAGAAAACACTAACTTCAGGGAGCACGCCTCCAACCCTCGATACAGATGTGTATCTAATGAAAGACAACAAGAACTTAGATCAATATGGAAGTTGATCAATTAATGCATTTCCTTGGTTGTAGTCACATGAACCTAAGAACACCAGGAGTCTAGCATCTGTTTTTTTTAAATACAGTTACCGAGCAAGCTTGGTGAGGTCATGAGAGGAACAAACATTTGTGCAGTGACTCCTCTGCGCTGGCACTGTGCTAAGTATGCCCTGGAGAGACAGAGATGAACAAGGCAAGGTCCTGTCCACTGCGAATTCATCAGCCAGCCAGCAGGGGAGGAAGAGAAGGTGTGTGATTAACCGGAATAACAATGTGACAACCGCTTTACCGGTGATAGGACCAAGGCGCCCAGGATCAGAGAGCAGGAAGTGAGTAATCCCGGGGAAAGGAGAGCAAGGTCTCGGGGGTTCAGAGGGGCGAGGTCAGGGCATCGTGGGGAGAGGGCGCACGGTGAGCTGAGACCTGCTGGGAATGGGGGCTGGCGGCTGGGCAGGAAGAGGCGCCGGAGGTGAGCCATGAAAGGGGGCAGTGGTCAGATTAGGAAGGTCTTTTTCATCTAGGAGAAATCACTAAGAGATTCTTTTCAGGGAGAAAGGACTCGGTCGTGTTTGCATTCTTAGGAAGAAGACCGCTGCAGAAAGGTAGGCTCGGCCCAGGGAATCAGGAGGCAGGAAATGGGATAGAAGATTGCCTCATTCATTGAGTCAAGGATGAGGAGGTTGCACTTTAGTTCTAGATGGCCCCACGATGACATGCGTGTGGGATGTTGACAGGCAAGGCAGAACGCAGAAAAAGAAATGCCTCTGCAGTTTTGAAGTTGAGCAATTGGTAGATGGTGATGCTGTTCAGAGGAAGCACGGAAGGGAGAGCTGGGTCTGGAGGTAGACAGAGAGACAATGTTGTGTGTCTTGGACAGGTGGTTTTGAGGTAGCCAGAGGAGCCTGCGTGAATTGTCTGCAGATGATAGCCTTAGAGAGTGGTAAGCATACAGCATGAGAAATGTAACCTAATATTACTTGAGGAATATCGATATATGTATTTAAAGGGAATTTAGCCCTGGTCAGTGTGGCTTAGTTGATTGCAGCATCATCCTGTAAACCGAAAGGTTGTAGGTTCAATTCCCGGTCAGGGCACGTGCCTAGGTTGCGGGTTTGGTCCCTGTCGGGGACATGTATGGGAGGCAACCAATTTGTGTTTCTCTCTAACATCAATCTCTCTCTCCCTCCTTCCCCTTCTCTTTAAAATCAATAAGCATGTCCTCGAGTGAGGATAAAAAATAAGTAAATAAATAAATAAATATAAATAAAGAGAATTGAAGGAAACTGAGTATGAACAACTAAATGCAGGTTGTGGACAAGATACCTTCCCAGGAGAACCAAATATCAAAAGCCAAAGGGACAAGAGAAGGAAGAGGGAAAGACCCAAAGAAGTCCCTGGATCAGGCAACTGGAAGTTTCTGGCTGACTTTTCAACTGCAGCAGAACCTCACGGGGTTGAGAGTGGAGGCAGAAAGTTCATACTACTCTTTAAAGAACGTTGGCCAAGGACAGAAGGAAGAGAGGTCACCATCCTCGGGATAAAGCTTTTGCTTTTCTGTAGTGTGTGAGGTAGTGCGCAGCAGGCCCCACGGCCCCACAGACTCACCCCTCCCACTGGTGTTTGAACAAGGCAGGAGAGTGGGGTATGTACATGCTGAGGCTAACTTCCAGAAGTAGCTGGTGTTGATGCTGATGACTGGCTTTGTCAAGCATTGGTAGTTAAGACTTAAATGGCCTGAAATGTGGGGTGAAGACAATTGCTCAACGTTACAGTGAGGCATTGAGACTAAAATGGTCAATAAGAAGAGAAAACCTGCCCTGGCTGGCGTAGCTCAGTGGATTGAGCACAGGCCTGCGGACCAAAGGGTTGCCGGTTTGATTCCCAATTCAGGGCACATGCCTGGGTTGCGGGCCAGGTTCCCAGTATGGGGGGCACGTGAGAAGCAACCACACATTGATGTTTCTCTTTCTCCTTCCTTTCCCCTCTCTCTAAAAATAAATAAAACCTTTAAAAAAAAAATCTTATCTATTTAAAAAAAAAAAAAAAAGAAGAGAAAACCTGCCCTGGCTGGTGTGACTCAGTGGACTGAGCACCAGCCTGTGAACTGAGGTCGCCGGTTTGATTCCCAGTTAGGGCACACGCCTGGGTTGGGGGTCAGATCCCAGCTGGGGGAGAGCAAGAGGCAACCACACATTGCTGTATCTGTCACACATTGATGTTTCTCTTCCTCTCTTTCTCCCTCCCTCCCCCTTTCTCTAAAAGTAAATAAATAAAATTTAAAAAAATTTTACAAACAAGAAGAGGAGATGTGCCCAGTAAGAAAACACAAAACCAAAAGTGAAAGTGGCAGTCGGTACTGTTATTTTTCATTTTGAATACCTAGTTGAAGATTCTGGAAAGAAGACAATCTCAGACACTAGTGATGAGGATTTAAATTGGCACAATCTGATCAAAAAGCAACCAAAAAACAACTTAAAAGTTTGTGTGATGTTGTGATTTTAATAAAAAATATATATTTCATTTTCTTTTGTTCTGGCAAAGAGCTGCAAAAAACCTCAGAATTTCCTAAGCGAAGATCCTGGTAAAGGTGTCTTTTGTTATGTTAATGAAGTAACTTTTGGAAAGCCCCTAGTAGGTCACCTAAGGATAAAAGCTGGTTGCCAGGGGAATGAGCCTGGCGATTGGAAGTTTGGAACGTTCAGCCCCACCCTCCAAGACGGCAGTGGAGCTGGGGAATGAAGTCAATCACCAATGGCCAATGATTTAACCAATCGTGACTATGTAAGTGAAGCCTCCACAAACACCGGGTAGGACCGGGTTCTGAGAGCTTCCAGTCAGGGAACCTGTGGGAGTGCTGGGAGAGCACTGAGGCTCCTTCAGCTTCCCTGTGCCTCTCTTCCATCCGGCTGTCCCCAAGTGGTATCTTTTTATAATAAACAGATAATCTAGTCAGCAAAATGTTTCTCTGAGTTCTGTGAGCCACTCTAGCAAGTTAATCGAACTCAAGGAGTGGGGTGTGGGAACGCCTGATGCATAGCCAGTCGGCCAGAGCACAGGTGACAACCTAGGCTTGCAGTTGGTGTCAGAAGTAGGGAGTGGTCTGGTGGGACTGAGCCCTTAACCTGTGGGATCTGGCACTGTCTTCCAGGTAGACTGTGTCAGAACTGAGCTGAGATGCAGGACACCCAGGCGGTGTCTGAGAATTGCCAGATGTAGGAAAAAACTCACACATTGGAGTAGAATTGGAATCAGATCGTAGTGCTCACATACACTTTAATCCAGCAATACAGTTTATACAAACTAATCCCATAGAACTCATCATCAAAAGCTGCAAAGGTTTATTTCCAAGAATATTCACCACAGCTTTCTCTATAAGAGTAATAAACTGAAAACAACATAAATGTCCAATAATAGGGAATTGGTTAAACACATCATCATGTATCTCCATAGAATACAATACTATGCAACAATTTATTTTTTAAAGTATATTTTATTAATTATGCCATTACAGTTTTCTCAGTTTTCCCCCTTTATCCCCCCTCCACCCTGTACCCCCCAAATTTCCAGCCTTCCCCCACTTAGTTCATGTCCATGGGTCATACATATAAGCTCTTTTATTTCTCCATTTCCTGTACCGTTCTTAACCTCTCCCCTATTTTGTGCCTACCAAATATGCTGCTTATTTTCTGTACCTTCCCCCATTCTTCCCCCTCCATGTGATCTTCATTTCTGTGATTCTGTTCCTGTTCTAGTTGTTTGCTTAGTTTTTGTTTTCTTTTCTTTTTTTTTAGGTTCAGTTGTTGATAGTTGTGAGTTTGTTGTCATTTTACTGTCCATAGTTTTTAATCTTCTTCTTTTTCTTAGATAAGTCCCTTTAACATTTCATATAATAAGGGCTTGGTGATGATGAACTCCTTGAACTTGACCTTATCTGGGAAGTACTTTATCTGCCCTTCCATTCTAAATGAAAGCTTTGCTGGATAGAGTGATCTTGGATGTAGGTCCTTGCCTTTCATGACTTGGAATACTTCTTTCCAGCCCCTTCTTGCCTGAAAGGTTTCTTTTGAGAAATCAGCTGCTAGTTTACAGCTCACTTGAGTCTTTAGTTCCCGGTTCAGCCAGCCCCACCTTGCCCTCGGGTCCTCTCCTCCCACCACATCTCTGGTCCCTCCTACCAGTCTGGTGAATATTTCTTTAACTCCTTGGTTGTCGGAGTTCCACACAGTTTGATTTTCTGGCACTTCTGTTTGTTTATTGGTTTTAGATTGGTTGTTATCCTCCTTTCGGCTGTGTGAGGAAGCAAAGGGTTTCTACCTACGCCTCCATCTTGGCCGGAAGTCCCCATGCAACAATTTTAAATGTTGGGTAGATGACTATTTAACAACCCAGAAAAATGTTTACAGTGCATTATTAAATTAAAAAAATAATTTACGAAAGATAATGAGCATGTTACATATGTATGTGTGTGTATGTATATACACATACCCACATATGCACTTACATATACTCAGACAAAAGAAGATTGTACACCAAGACAGGAACCCATTCAAATGAAAGACTGGAGGATATGCACCAAAATAGGGACAGGAACCAAATTTCTGGGTGGCATAATTATGGGTAGTTTTCATTTACCTTTTGTTTCTCTATATTTTCTAAAATATTTATGTATAACTTTTGTAATTAAAAAAAGTCAATTACTTTTAACATAATGAAAAGTTTACCAAAAAATAGCTTAATGTAACAAAATTCCCTTTTTAAAGAGTTTATTTCTTTATTTTCAGAGAAAGGAGAAGGGAGGGAGGAAGAGAGGGAGAGAAACACCGATCAGTTGCCTCTCCCACACCCCCAACCAGGGACCTGGCCCTCACCCCAGGCATGTGCCCTGACAGGGGTCAAACCGGTGACCTTTCGACTCACAGGCTGATGCCCAGTCCGCTGGGTCACACCAGCTGGGGCTAAAATTGCCTTTTCAACTATGAAAGTGACAGAATCTGGGGTCAGGTCGAGGAACAGTGTGAAGGGCCCGCGGACAAGGACAACGGCAGGGGAAGGGTTGAAGGTAGGAGTAGGCAGGGCAGGGGGGAGTGATGGGGGGAAGTGGGGGCAGATGTAATCGAACAACAATAAAAAATAAATAAATAGATAGATAAATAAATAAAAATAAAAGTAATAGAACTTGATCATTAAAAATTCAAAAAGTATTAAAACACATTAAGGAAAAATTAAGGGTTCCATTTCCCTAATTCTTCCAAATCAAATTTCCCACAGGAAATCACAAATAATTTTTGTTACATCACTGTAGACTTTTTCTATCTAAATATATGTATACTTTTAAAAGTAATCGAAAACTTTCTGTATTTTTACTACAGGGGAAGACTGGGTCAGGGCTCAGCAAACTTTTACAGTAAAGCTCAGTAGTAAACGTTCTGGCTTTGTGGTCAGTCTCTATTAGAGACTATGCAATGCTGCCATTATAGTGTAAAAGTGACCATAAAATAATATGTAAACAAGTGAGTATGGCAGTTTGCCAATAAAACTTTATTTACAAAAACAAACAGTGGGCCAGACTGGGCTCCTGGGCCACAGTTTTCAGACCCCTGGACTTGGGTGAACAAGTAAACAAACAAAATGCCAGCTTTCTGAGTGCACTGGCCAAGGAACACAGCTCCTGTGGTTCCTGTTTCAGGGTCACATCAGCTTCAGTTCCAACGTCCAAGTTGCTGGGTTGCCACATAGTACTTCTTCCTATTCAAATCAGGGATAATGATGCCCTTGTACACACCGATTTATCCACCTTCAACCTGGATCCACGCAGCAAGTGCCACGCCACCCACTGCTCACATCCAGGTTACCAGGACACAGGTCCCACACCGGCCCACCAGGACCAGCCGCCTGGGAACATTCACTGAGCACTTACTGTGTGTGAGGCGCCACGCTGCTACTGCAGCCTCCTGGGCATTGTGATCGGGCTGAGTTTTTCCACTTCTGTATCTCCGTGTCTGGCCCAGTGCCCAGCGCATGTGGATCTCAAATGTAGAGTCGAATGAATGAATAAATAAGCCAGAAGCAAAGTAAGGCTCCTCAGGCCCTGCAGCTTGGTAGTGAAAGAAGTGCAGCCACATAAGAGGTGTTTCGTAGTCGCAAGTCTCCTTAGCATCTGTACGTAACAAACTGGTGCCACAGTCGTGAGGGCTTCAGACAAGTGCCCCTCAGAGTCCTATGTGAATTGCAATCCCTTAGGCTTCATAATAAAATGAAGATTTTGATTCAAGAGGTCTGGGGTGAGGCCAGAGATTCTGCTTCTCTGACCTCCCAGGGGATGCTGATTCTGGGGCAGCAAGGTTATGGGAGATCCAAGGCAGGGGTAACAATGGAGCACTGAGGGCTTGGAGCTGTTACATGCCTCCCCAAAAACTGAGACAGCTGCCCCACTGTTCCTTGAGAAGCTGAGTTATGCTGGGTAAGAGAAGAAGCCCCCATCAAGATGGGCCTCACAGGGAGCCCCCCTCTCCCCCCACCCACACCGCCTGTGCAGTCCTTTGTGGTCCGGAATTAGGTCCTCGGTTTTATAGATCTAGAAATTCAGTTGTATCAGTCTTTCTGGCATACCAAGAATGTCCTGACCACAAAGCATGCTGGAGGCTTCTACTGAAAAAGAAAAAGTGGATTGAAGAAGTCAACCAGGACAGATAAGGCTATTCTCTCCTCCTCTTTCACTCAAGAGAGAGTCCAGCATTTCAACTAACCAAGTATCAAGGAGCAGAGCAAGCTCTGAGAGATGAAGCCCAGCGTCACTACCCCAGGTCCCATTCCGTAGGGTTCCATTGCCTCCTGATTTAGGGAGCCAAGGCTCTTTGGGGCAGATGGATGCATAAACCAGAGCTTAGGGAGGCCATTGGAGCTGTTGAGAGAGATGCCAGGGGCAGGTACCAGAGAAAGGAGAAACAGCGGTAATCCAAAAAGTAGGGACCCAGGCCCTGGGCTGGCCGCAGGTGGGAGGCTGTCTCTGATGAGGGCTGGCGCCTGCAGCTCTTGGGACACTCAGCACAGACACAGAAGACAGTCTCCAGACCCACACATTGATGGGGAAGAAGCTTACACACTGCCATCCCAGGACTCCTGGATTCCAGTCTGGCCTCAATGGAGCCTGCTGTAGGTAATTGTCACTGACAGCTGTGACAGGCAGGGACCGATACAGAAGCCATCAGGTGATGCTGAGTTGAATCCTGTTATCCCATCTCAACCAGTTTATCATGAGAAACATCACTCCCGACTGTGACAAGCAAGCCTTCAGCACATCCTCTTCCTGGTAGAAGCTGAACTAGTATCCGAGGCTGCTGGGTGGATCAGGTCCTCGGGATCTGCAAAGTTCCAGCTTGTCCCTAGCCCTGCCAGGCTCCCAGAGCTCACACCTCAGGCAGGAGGGAGCTCCTGCGTCTTGGTCAGCCATTTAGGATTTTGCACCTGTCCATCTCCAAACTCTCCACTGTCCAAACTGCTAGGCCTCTGCACAAGCACATGCCCTCTGTTCATTGCTATTAACACTCCAATTCTTCCTTATCTCCCTGTTTTCATAGCAGGTTCTGCATTCCCAATGTCTCAGAATATTTTTCTTTGGTTATACTTTGAGCTGGATGACTCCTAATTTTGGTACTCTCTATTTCACCAATAAACTGCCCAGAAAGGAGATCAGCATTCAGGAAGGTTCATGTACGCATGTCCCCTTCTCAGATATAATTTGTGGGCTCTTGTTAACATTGTCCAGTCAATAAATATTTATTAAGTACTTATTTTATTCCTCAGATGATCCTAGGCACAGCAGATCCATATATAAATAAAATATTCACTTCCTAAGCAGGGCTTCCCGGTCCTGGGAAGGAAACCATATGCAAACAAGTACAGATCGTGCAGCCACAATAGGGGGATAATGGAGTTTTGTGCAAGGCACCATGGAGTTCAGAAGGGTGCCACCCAGAGAACTGAGTAAGGGAGTGAGTCATTGAGATGCAGCAACTTCGGGTTTGAAGCTGAACTGAATTCACCAAATCTAAGAACACACTTTTTCACATTTTAACATCTCCAAGTTAATACATGTCATATCATTGCTGGTGGCCACATGTCATAGAACCCGGCAGTCAGCGTGACAGCGACAAAGAACAGGCTTGCCAAGGACTGGTCCCGGGTCTTCCTTCCAGCCACAGAGGGCTGACTCCTTGCTGCTTCCTCTTCCGGGGTCCACAGAGCCCGCCTCTGGACTATTCTTACAGCCAAGGGAAGATGTGGCATCTCATTCCCAGCCTTAAAACAGCCACGTTCCCTCCATCCAGCTTGCGCATCCATCTGCTGTGAGCTCCCTACCGCACTAAGAGCTAAGTGAGAATGCACAACACTCGCCAAGGACACCAAATTGCTTTGCTTCCAGAACACCTGAAGATAAAAGCTTTTTTAAATAAATAAGTTAACTAAGATCAAAGCTCTGTCTTCAAAATGATCTATAGCCATAAACCTCTGGGGTCTTTATTTAGATTGATTTTTTAAAGGCACAAAAAGTGGGAAGGAGTATTGCCAGGCTCCAGTGTCTGACCAGGTTCACAAACAGCAGTCGGCTCTGTAAATTTTGAAACGTTGGCCTCCCAGGCAGCAGCTATAAGCAGAACTGCCAGCACCTCTCCAAGGAAAATCGCACCAGGGAAACTGCCCCAGAGACCGTTGACAGAGCAGATGCCCAAACTCAGGGCCTCCTGAGCTCTTTGGAGGGAGTGAAGTGTTGATATTGAATCTTACTGTTCACGTGTTAGTAGGTGGCCATTTACAATCTTCATTTCTCATGTTGCCCACTAGTCTGGCTCTCCTTTGCTTATTTGTCTGTTCGCTGTTTTGTCTGTTGGTGCCAGCCTGAGGCAGACAGGTCAGTCAGTCTGCCCTACTCCAGCACCCTCTCAGAGAGTTAGTACGACAATCACTCCCAGAAATATGGGATTTTGACACAAAGACCCTAGATAGTCATTGTTTGAAGTTTTATATTTCTTCTAGAAAAATTTTTATCTCAATTTAAATTTGTCATTCATATTTATTAAGATGATTTTACATTCTCATTTTTTTATATCCAGTATATTAGCCATCCCTCCCAGCTTTGTCTCATCCAAAAGTCGATCGGCGTATCTTTCCATCCAACTTACTAATAACAATGTTGGCTACAGTGGTTAAAAAAGAAAAATAAAAGTTATAAAGGAGAGGCAGGCTGAATGTAAAAAAGTTTTAGAAATACTTTATTTCACTTACATGATTCTTTTTATGTATGCATAAGAATTATACATGATTTTAAAATGGGTGCCTAAAAGAGTTCTTTTAATAAGCATAAAAAATCCTAAGTGATAAAAAATGAAATCACTTAATTTGCACCATTTTTTTCTTATTATTGGTAGAAAATAATGACATGTCTTACAACCAATCACGTCTTAGATTCAGTGTAATTCAGGGGGAGTTTGCCAGACAAAGGGGGAAACAGCACTCTAAGTAGAGAGGGATGAATGTGCAAAGCCATGGACCTCAAAGAGAGCAGCACATACCCCGAAAATTGCAAGGCTGATGTGTATATAGGCAACGCCATGGGGAGAGGCAGATACATGTGGAAATCCAGGAGTAAACCAGATTTTAAAAGGCAATGGATATCATATCACAAAATGATGACTTTACTCATTAATAAAAGGGATTTGGAAATTTTTAAGTAGGAGAATGATGAGTTAAGACAGATGTTTTTAGAAGACCACTCAGGCGTCTACGTGGGCAATAAATAGAGGAGGCTCAAACTGAATGCAGGCTGAAATTCCATGGGGATCAAAGTCAAGGCCATGGCAATTACAGTGCAGAAAGAGCAACTCATTAGACTTTGCAGGAGTTAATAACCAAGTAAAAGTGGGAAGTGAGAATAGACTTAAAGATGAGTGAAGTTGCTAGCTAGTCAGTGATGTGTGCGTGGCCTTTAGCCAAATGGGCATCCTGACCAGAAGTCAGTGTTCTCCCTCTTGCAACTGGTTTGGTGACCATCTCTTATCCTAAGATCAGACAGCCCACTTACTTTGGGGCCTGCTGGCATCTGTGCACTGGTCCCAAGGGCTGGGGCCTCCATGAAAGGCCTCAGCTGAATCTTTATTTACACTCCAGAAATTGTTCAGGCAGGAGGACGGCGTGAGCTCATTTTTGTCCGTCAAACACAGCACTCCGGGCTTTTTGGAACTCTGTAGTTAGGCTGGAATTTGAGTCAAATATTTTCATGATCATTTGTTGGCTTTTTGCCATTCAGCCCTAACGATTCTTTTCTGATCAAATTTTTATCACTTCAAGATGAGCATCATCTTTCTTCAGGGCTGGAAACAGCGCCCAGACTCACATGTGCTGACATCAAAAGATGGATGAGAAGAGAGTGAAGGGCTTGGCTGCTTGCTGGCACACCCATCCCATCCTTCCAGAGACTTCTTCTGGCTTCCCAACCAAGCAATGTTGAGTTTGGAAGCACTGAGCTGGTTAGGGAGGGACAGAATGGCATCCTAATGAAGAGTTTGGGTTTTGGAGCCTGAGAGAGCTGAGTCTCTGTCCTGCTGTTTATCAGCCGTGCCACTGATCTCACCTCTCTGAGCCTTCATTTGTCTGTAAAACGTGGATCGGGGTCACACCCACTTACAAAGGTTCTTGTTAGGGTTAAGTAATGCACATAAACTGCCTAACACGGTGCATGGCACGTGATAAACACAACTGAGATTATAGCCGCACTGTGGGCGCGTGGGGTTGGGTACAGTTCGACCAGCTTCTCCATCTCACTGACAACGCGCAGCCAGAAGGCTGTGGGTTAAGCAGTGTTTTCCAAGTGTGCTGAGCACAGTCCTCACAGGAGGAAACACTTGTATGTGCAACCCAGAGCACATAAACAGGCATATGACTCAGAACAAGTTTTACCAAACAATAATTGCCTTCGCTGCGTGCAACAGAGGATACTCTCTGAGACTTGATTCTTCATTCGTCTATTTTGTTTATTTATTTACTTTTGAAATTTTCAAACCTCCAGAAAAGTTGAAAGAGTGATAATGAAAACACTCTTCAACAAGAGCGAGGTTTCTCAGCCTCAGTGATATTGATGTTTTGGGCCAGATAGTTCTTTGCTGTGGGGGCTGCTCCTGTGCATTGTGTGATATTTAGCAGCATCTCTGGCCTCTACCTATTAGATGCCATTAGCACCCCACACCTATGCCCAGTGTGACAATTAAAATGTCTTCAGATATCGCCAAATGTCCCGATAGGCAAAATCACTCCCATTGAGAACTGACCTAGGCCTACCAACAGTTAACATTTTGCCGTATTATTTTATCTTTCTCTCTGTACACACTCATGCATACACACACACAGAGACAGAATTTTTGGTTGAACTTTTGAAAGTAAATTACAGACACCATGACACTTCGCACTTGAAACAGCTCAGCATGCATCTCCTAGCAATAAAGACATTCTCTCAGACAACCACAGTTCCATATTGCACCTAAACAATTGATGTTAATTCAATATATCGTTTCTCCTTCTTCTTCTACGTTGTTTGTAGTCCACTAAATGGATTTCAGGCCCCGCTTATGGGTCATGACCTACAGTTTGAAGATCAGAGAAGGAAGATTACAGAAGTGAACACAACAGCGTCCAAAAGATCTTTAGAAACCAGGACAGGCGTCCATCCTGGCCAGCAGGAAAGACGCACACAAAGTCAAGGAGCCAAGCGCATGTTTCCAGAAGTTTCACCAACATTGCTGTTTTTCCCTCCCTGGCTGCTTCCACCCCACAGAGCACAAGCCCCATGGCAGCACAGGGAACGGAAGGCCCAGCCAGCCCCGCCCTGCAGGGGACCCAGGAGCTCTCCCAGGCGCCTGCGGTGTGTGCCCTGGCCTGTCTGCCCCGAGCTGGCAAGGCTTCCAGAGTTGGGCGCACAGCGGCCTGACCACATCACAGGCTGAGGCTCAGGTTCAGGCTCAGCCAGGCCGCCCACCCCTTCCCTGTTTGCGAAGCTCCTTTCCTTAACCTGCGCTGGCTCCAGGAAAGTGGTTATAAGCTGATCCAGAAACTGCCAACAGGCGAAGGTTGAGACACATGAAAGTGTGTGAGTCATTGGCCGTCTTTGATTTTCCTGACCTTATAAATCTGGCCTTTGAATCTAGCACCGGCATCCAAAGAACAGCGCAACCTGAAAACTAATACTATGGAACGTGGAGGGAGAGCTCGCCACCGGAGTCCACTGTGAAATCCCCCAGGAGGTCTGGAAAGATCAGTGAGGGGCAAGAGTAAAGGAGGGCTTCTCAGACGGGCCCTGTGGAACAGCTTCCATTATCCTGGCAAAAAAGCCCCTTTTGTGTTTGGTCTTGCTTTCATTTCTTACAAACACCTGAAGCCTGTGCAGGCCTGACGTCCTTGAAAGTCAAGGCTTTCCACAACTTCAAGTTGAGAAGTAAGGGAGTCAGGTCAGCTCTGCTGTTTGAAGAGAAAGAAAAATTAACTACAGTCTGAAAAGCCGATGAAAAACCTCCAGTGGAACTGATTGTTAAGTCTAGAAGGCAGTTGCTATGGCAGTAGCCCAGCACCCCTAAGAAGACCCCAGAATGCACGCTCTGCCCCCCCACAACCCCACTCAAGCCAAGCGTGTTGGACAGACATGCTACCTGACAGGAAGCAAGATACAAATGGGGAAGTCCAAGGATGGGCCACAAAAGGAAAGAAATGATCTCAGAGACGAAGAAACGCTGTCTCTGTGGCTTCTCCCACACTGCTCCAGTGAATCAGACAAAGGTGAAGAAGACATTTCCAAAGCAGGCCACAGAGCGAGAATGGTGACCAGAAGCAGCTGTGGGCCACAGTGCCCCAAATACTCACTAACTGCAAACTGCTTTCGCCTACAGTTGTACTCAGTGTTTCCGAGGCAGTCTCACAATACCAAATTATCTCATTTATTTAGTTTTCTGTCTCTCTCACTGATTATAGGGACATGAGAGCCTTGTCTATTTTGCTGTCCTCTTTTCTGAGAACAATGCTCAGAACACAATGAGCAGCTCTCAAAAGATATTTGAACAGTGAGTGAGTGAGAGCGTGAACACAGTGTATATCAAGTCAAGTGCAGTTCCTCACTTAACAGGAAAAAGTAGAGTGCAGAGACGTCCCATTCATCCAGCTAATCAGCGCTAAGTCTGTGCCTCAGAACCGGAACTCGTGGCTCCAATTCCCACGCTGCCTAAAACCTGCAGAGATCTGAAAATCTCGTCCCCTTGGTCCTATAGTTTGGCAGGACTCATAGGACAATCCCAGGGATGGTGGCTTTGCTTTAATCGGCAGGAGTCTGAAATCAACAGGACACTTTCTCAAACTGTGGAGAACTTTCTCTGCACCCTTCTCTTAAAGGCGCTCCACAGTGAGCTCAGGACCGGCCTTAGGATGATTCAGTGTTATCTTCAGCATCCCATGCGACCCTTTTCCCACTCACAGAGATGGGCACTTAGCACCCTGTGATGGCTGAAGACACCCAACCAGAGCCAACACCCAGATTGGTAACAATCTTCTACATTCAGAATAGAGGAGCTGGTTAGCACTGGAGGTTAA
>VMDR010003806.1:0-67304 GCA_007922815.1 Macrotus californicus
ACAGTACTTCTTGCTCATTGCCAACTTTTATTTCCTATTTATATAACAATGATTTTAATCTTTTGCCATATTTGGTGCAAATATTTTCCATATTTCTCTTGAGTTGTGGTAGTTTTGTTGTATGCTAGTTTTACATTTTGTATAATCAAATTCCACAGATCTTGAGATTTTGCTCTTCCCCAAATATTTATTAAAGTCTTCATTGTGTATGTTTTTCAAAAACAATGTTCTAACACTTAACTTTTTTAGCCAGATGGAATTTATTTTAGCATAGGTTGTGATTTAGATATAAACTGTGTTATTTCTCAAAACTGCTAATCTGTGATCCCAGTTGGTTTATTACATGCTCCTTTTATTTTTTTGTCTCCTTATCATACACTGCGTGGGCTTTATTTCAGGGCATTCTATCTCCTTCTGTCATACTCTGTTCTAGTCTTTTACATCAGTCATCAATATCTATTTTTGCAACAGATTTACATTATTTTAATTCTTTTCCTTCCCATTTTATAGTTAGTTCTTCCACACTGCTCTTCATTTTTCCAAAAGGTTTATCTATTTTCTCAGCTGTTTATTTTTGAAATGAAGAGAAAAATTTAGTCAGCTCTTAAGGAACTAAGCAATCTCTCTGGGATTCTATTACATCCATACTTTGAAACAACTGCTATGTTTAGTTTTTTAGGAATATGCTGTATCTGTACACTTATGTGAATCTTTAATACCCAAGATTTTGATTTTTCTTCGCCAAGGTCATATAAGTTTATTCGTGAGTATCTCACATGCTTTTGGGAATAAAATCTTTTTTTCAGCACATTTTTTGAACTTGATGTTGTCAACCAAAGAATGCTGTTAGTTTTTGAATTCTTAGCTTGAATTCATCACTGAACCAGCTTTTATTAATTCTAGTTAGTTAAGCATCTAATTCTAATCACTAAGAAACATCAGCTCGTGCTGGCTGGATGGCTCTGGCAACACCCTTACGTTCTATCTGCCCCCTCCCGTGTCTCAAAGTGGGAGCTGGGAAGCCTGGCACAGATCTCCAAGAGGAGTGAAAATGCCGTCATTATGGGCAGTTTGGGGCTGGTAACTTAATTTTTGTCTGTTAAGAAACTGAAAAAGTAAGAGTTACAATCATCCAGGTAGATTAGCACAATCTTGAAATAATGGCTGCTCATTAGGAAAATAAGACTTTTTAAGAGATTGATGTTAAGATTGAAGTAGTAGATGGTTATCCCCTACTTCATAACTACTTCTTTTCTGAACAAGCACCCTAGGAGAGAAGGCAAGAAACTGATCTTAATTTGCCAGGATACAGATTTATGTGAACTACACTGACAACCCTGTGGAAGGAAATACATAGTAAGGTTCAGTTTCTCATACTTGACTGTTTCCTACCTGTCTTCACTCTAAAATGCTTATATCCACCAATGCCAGACAACAGCACAAAAGAAAGAAGAAAAGCACAATCAAGGTGCTTTCCTCTTTGTTACTTTTATGTTAGACCAAAGAGAGAGAGGGACGAGTTTTCAAGCACAGCGGTACCTCAGTACTCGTTGACTCGTTCTGGAACTTGTGGCGAGCACTGCGTGATGAAGCATTTTCTCTTGGGGGCAGTGTTGTGACTCATGCAAGTTCTAGCAAGTGACACAAGTCCCGAGCAAGCACAGGGTGCTGAAACATTTTTTTCTCATCAAAATGCAACGAGTTCAGGGTTTGACAAGATCTGAAACCGAGGAGTACCGAGGTATGACTGTATCTAGAAAGCGAGATGTCAATCTCTATTCTAGTCACTAATTTAAAACAATGAAAATGCAATTAATTCAGAGGGAATCCTATTCAGGGCAGAGACACAAGGTAACAATGAACATTACAAGGTAGAATCAGGGGCAGGGCCTTTAACCTGCTGGGAAATGCTGAAGGACCCATCAGCTAACTGACTGTGGGTCCCATCTCGGCTAATCTCAGGAAACAAGTCCCCGGAGAGCATGGCCTCACCTCCCAAGGCCTTTTTTACCAAGTTACCGAGGTTATTATTCATTTGTGGACACTAAATGTTCTTCCAGAACTAAGGGAGAACTAACAATTGCTTACCTTTCAAGACTGAAGTCTGAAAAACACACGAACACTTCGCAACACTTGTTAAATGATGCCTTAACTCACTAACAACCATCTTAGGTCTTGTGAGCATATTAACTTCTTGATATTAGGGAACTGATTTCCAGATCGTTAAATGATTTCATTTAGTAAGACTTTAATTTTTTTTAAGGAATTAGCAGTGCATAAATGTGATTAGTCACAATATATGAATTTGAAGTAAAATATACAAATGTGAAATATCAGAATTTGAATTTTTATTTTTACTTGGACAGTAGATGATTAAAGCAAAAATTACAACACAAAACAGTTCATGGTTAAAGGAAATCTGTGAAAACAGTACTCAAAATATACCATAAAAGAAGCAAAAAGTTCTACACATCACTTTTCAAGAAAATAGCTTTTCTAGCCTACGGCAAAAATATTAAATGGATGTGATTAGCTGAAGACTCTGTGTAGGCTTGCGGCATTAATTATTTAATAGCCTTCATATCACTGGAATTCTTGGCATTCGTTCACATTACAAATAAAAATTACATCTACTAGAGTAAACCTCTGTGCATTTTTTCTCCTGCGACAAAGTAAAAACCAGTGCGTACCTTTTCCCAGTGCACAATTTCCCAAGCACCATTTCTCAACACTGGAAAGAAAAAAGGTTACATGTTAAAGAACTTTTTTAGTACTTATCAAAAAAATCTACTTCTGATGAAATAAATGATCATTTAAAATACATAGTAACAGCTTCAAATAAATTAACCAGTAGTACTTTTTACACGTTTAAAATTATGACCACAGGGAAACGTAAGACTGTATAAAAAACTGGAAACAACCAACGTGCATTGCGGATCCCACACTAACCCGTTCCTAACAGAGGGGACTCCCACTGTGGGAAGCCCTCAGCATCTGGAGGAACGAGAGTGCTCGGCTGGAGGAGAAGGCAGCAAAAATGACGTGGAAAAGGGTATGACATGCTTATAAACATGTCAGAAGCCATAACAGTAGCAACATATTTAAAAGAAAATCATAAGCATGGAAGGAATAAAGTTCTAATTGGTTAGTAAACATTTACTACAAACCAACAGATAAAGAACCTGCACCTTTAGGTTTAAAACAATGCAAAAGAGCAAAAATTTCCACATTTGGTTTGCTGAGAAGTGAACAAAAGAAGAGACTACTATTAAATTATGATAGAAGGGTTGATATTTCTTAGAGTTTCATGACTGCTTTGCAAAAGTAATGTTACTCAGGTCATCGTTTTTCTCCCTGCTATGTGCCTGTGGCTTCCTACACCAACAGACACTAAGAGATAAAACAAACAAACAAAAAAACAGGAAAGAGAATGATGTGAGACAGATAGCTCAGCACTTAGTACTTAAAAAAAGGAACTTCAAGATCAGCCAACAAATGACGCTGATAGCAAACTCCAGGAGGAAAACTAGTATCTGCTTTAACACTGCATGTCCTGGAAGCCACGTGGTACCAGACACTCAGCAGTTACTCAGCACGTATTTGCAGAATAATTTACAGGTGGTACAAAAGCATCAGATTCAGTTTCTTTTGAAGAAACCAAAGTAAATCACAATAAGAACCTTTTCAATTTTAAATAGCAAATCTAACATTAATTACAAACTAAGTCTTGAAAGCAGTATTGCAGTATAAATTATTTTAATCTAAATATAATCTTTTCATGTCCTAAAGCTCCCTGGACACAGGAACGATGTCTTATCACTTCATCTCTAGTACCTCACGGCACTCCTGGCACATAAGACACTGAAATGCTTGTTGAACAAATAAATGCAACAGTGAGTATCTTATAGTGCGTTTTGGTGCATCAACTTCATTAATAAAAATAGTAATTCCACGTTGAAGAGCTAAAATAAAACTACTTCCAGTACAATAACTGTAGCTATTGAACAAGTTCAAGCTTCAATTTTTGTGGTATTCATTCAATTAGGAGACAAGGATCTGAGCCACAGGCAGATAAAATTGATCACTGTGCCCTAACATACAAAGCTCTAATGCCTGCAGTTTATCCAAACTGACCCCAGGAGTAAGCCTGCTCCTCGATGTTGCTTCCAAAGCAGTCGGGTTCAAAGAACAAGATTTATAGTAAACCCCCCCCCCCCCCCCCCCCCCCCCCCCCCCGCCCCGGGTTAGATGCTGTCTGTCATTGCCTAGCAGTATCTTCCTCAAAATCAGTTGTCACAAGGAATAAAGAACAAATGAGCACTCAGTCTTTTAATCACTTAACCCAGTGGCTACAGTGTAATAAATCCTCAACAAGCAGAGGTCCAAAGTGCTGTATAAGTCAACCATAACCAAGATTAAGTGACACTAAAAGATTTGCTAAAATTTGCCTCAATTTATACAGAAAAAAATGCTGTTTTAGCAGTATCTAGATAGAGCTTAAACACTCCCTTAGTTGCAATATTTAATGGGTTTTTTTTAAACCAGTGTTTGATATTTCTAAAATCAAGAGATGTGACATGAAGGCTTCAGGCTTATCAGAAAAGCTCAGAAGGTCAGCCAGTCAATTCCCACACTGCAACACGTGCCTGGGACAGAGCAATGGCCCCTGCTTCCCGTAGGGCACACCACCCTATCACTGTGTTCATGGTTTCCTGCTGCTTCCCTGGGTACCGCCTGCCTGGCTCGTTTGTGAGGTTTTTTTCTATTAATGGAGGTATAACTTATCATGAAATGTACAGATCTTCAGTGTTCTGTTCAACGATTTTGAAAACGGTAAAAACCTGTGAATCCACCACTGAGAACAAGACACAGAACTCCAGAAAGAGTCCTCATGCCCTTTACAATCCATGCCTCCATCCCCAGAGGCAAATACAAATCAGTCATTGTAGATCAGTCTTGTGTTTCATTCACATCAAATCATACCACATGTATGCATTTTGTATTGAGCTTTCCATCGACATACCTGAGATTTTGTTTGAAGGATGTTTCCTTCCCCCATTAAACTGACAAGGGAGTGAGGGGGATTTTTCCTGGACTCTGTTTACTCCGTTGATCAATTTGCATCCCTTCACACCATTACATACCATCCTGATTACTGTAACTTTATGGTAAGTCTTGAATTGAGGGAGCGTACGTTTTCCCACTTTGCTTTTCTTCAATATTGCTTTGGCTATTTAAGTTCTTTGCATTCCACATAAATTTTAGAATCGTGTTGTTAATTCTTAAAAAAAAAAAAATTCTCCCAGGATTTTGATTTGGGGATCAAATCTTTTAATTCATGGATAAGCTGCATCTCTGATTTTATTTAGGCCTTCATTCATTTCTCTTGGATGTGTTTTTATAGTTTTCACTGTATGGATCGTTCATAAGATTTATTTCTTGATATTTGATATTTTTATCTTATATTGTAAATGGTATTTTTTATTCTATTTTTCAATTGGTCACTGGTAGTACATGGGAATGTATTAAACTTCTGTAAAATGACCTTGTCATCCCACAATTTGTTAAATTCACTTATTAGTTCGGGTGGTAGGTATTTCTTTCTTGTTTTTTTGTTCTTTTTGTAACAATACTTTCTAAGCAACTTAATTTCTATGAACAATGCTGCATTATGATTTTTGCCAGTTTTATTATGCTCTTATGCCTGTTCACTGTTCATCTATTTTTAAATTCTTTTGCTATTGTTCGAAAATAAAACCTTTGAAAATTGAGAATAATTTTTACTGACTAAACAATGTCCTGTTGGTTTTATGACCCAAGCATCTCAAATTCTGTTGATTTCCTTTGGTCTTCACTGTCACACACACCAGCACCTGTATTTTAAGCATCCATCCACTCCTACCTGAGGTCTGCATTCGCCACACCACTAGGTTCCTCATTCACTCTTCCTCCCTTTCAAATTTACTTTCTACTATAGTGACTACATATGATGATTTTACATATGGATACTCATTATGTATTCTCATGTATCCTGATTTATCCATATATGTGCACACATGCATCCTTACACACAGACATACATACACAAGATTAGTTCACCCCTGCTTAAAACTCTTTGTCAACTGACTTTTGTTGGTTCATAAAATAAGTCCAAACATCTACAAGGGCTTTGATGAAGCAGCTCCTGCCTACTCTCCATTTCTATCTCCCACTACTCCTCTGCCCTCTCCCCACACCTTGCTGTTCAAAATCCATTGCACATGTTTCAATAACTAAAATATGCTTTCTTTCCATCCTCACTTAGATAACTTCTACATATTTTCCAGATCTCAGCTTTAATGTCACTTTATCAGTGGACATTTTTTGACATCCACTTCTTCACCATTAACCCCAAGTGTAAATGAGCTCCCTGCACTTTTCCTTGAGATCCCAGCTTTACTATGTGTTCAGTCGAGAGGGTTAATATCAGGGCTGCCTCCTCTCCCAACATGTGAGATCTGTGACAACAGGAACCTTCTCTACTCTGCTCACTGCTGTAACCTCAGGCTTACAAAGGTGCTCAGTAATTACTTGTTGGATGAAAAGCTGGATCCACTGGTGTTATGTGTTCAGGACCATATGAAACCATAGTAATAGTCACATGGATTTACTAAAGATACAACTCTGCTTCCTAGTAAATCTCATATTAAAAACGATGCCCTGGGTGGTGTGGCTCAGTGGATTGAGTGCCAGCCTGAGAACCAAAGGGTTGCCGGTTCGATTCCCAGTCAGGGTACATGCCTGGGGTGTGGGCCAGGTCCTCAGTAGGGAGTGCATAAAAGGCAACCACACATTGATGTTTCTCTCCCTCTCTTTCTCCCTCCCTTCCCCTCTCTCTAAAAATAAATAAATCAAATCTTTAAAAAAATAAAATGACATTTACAAGATATTAGGAAAAAATGGCTTAATAGGAAAATACTTTGGCAGCTCCTCTAAAAGTTAAGCATGGAGTTACCGTATAATCCAGAAATTCCATTCCTAAGTATTTATCTGAGAGAATGGAAAACATATGTTTACACTAAAACTTGTATAAATATGTTTATCATAGCATTATTCATAAACCAAAGAGTGGAAACAATCTAACTAATGAATGAATAAAAATGTGGTATATCTATACAATGGAGTATTACTCAGCCATGAAAAGGAACACAGTGCTGAGGGATGCTACAATATGGATGAATCTTGAAGTTACACTAAGTGAAAGAAGCCAGACACAAAGGCCACATATTGTACAATTCCATTTATATGAAATGTCCAGAACAGACAACTCCATAGAGACAGGATGTAGTTTTGTGGACATCAGGGACTCATGGAAGGGGGGATGGGGATTGACTACTTCCACGTATGAGATTTCTTTTGGGGTTGATGAAAATATGCTGGACTTACATACACAAGCACACATAAGCTTGTGAATACCCTAAAAACAATTGTATACTTAAAATAATAAATCTTATATGTGATTATAATAAATAACAGCTACATAAAAAGATGCTGGTGAACTATTTAAACACTTGCTTAAAATAGACTTGTCCGTTTCACAAGTTACTGAAACGATTCCAGAGCAAACAGTTGGAATTGGTTATGCAACCACTGGACTCGCCCATATGCCTGTCCCCTGATGTCAGCTCAGGGCCACCCCTTCCCGCTCTGTAATCTCAACTATCCATCCTTGCCACTTCACAGATGATTGTTAGTTCACATCTAAAAATACCCCTGAACCACTCTACCGGATTCCACTTCGCAGGGCAGAAGGGTCACACAGGCTCTCCCAATCTGGTAGACTATGCTCCACTAAGAAGGGAGAAAACCAGTGGTACTTCCACAAAACTGTGGAACATGGTCCACAAGCCTGCTTCACTTTTCCGTCTTCCATAGCTGCTCAGTTCCACTCAACCATCCATCACTTCTTTTTGCACATTTGAGCCTCTGCTGCCTGTCCCTAACTACATTTCTGTACCTCCCTCTCTATGGACCTGTCCTAATACTGTCTCCCAGGGGACCTCTGACTCCAGCCCGATGCACATTCTCCTACTCGCCTCTCCCCCAGTCTCCACCCAGACTTTCCCTTTCAATTTATCACTGAAGAGATCACTGGGAAATATGTCTTCCCGCAAAACTTTATGTCTAAAACACTCGAAATACATATTCAGTCAACAACATTTTCTGCCAGACTACTAAAATCAATGTTATGTTTACAACAAGCCAAAGAGAGTACAAAAAGGAAAAGCTGACATTCTCGCCTGATCTCATGCCGCTTGCTTAAGGTGAGGAATATAAACTGATACATCCTCACGCAACACCTTTCTCTAGACAAACATATGTGTATGCATTTTTTTTCTTTCTTTGGAAAAATTTATTTCTCTGCAACTTGGTTTTCCATTTACTATACATATGTTCAGGACAAAGCATAGAGGCTTAATTAATTCTTAAAAAATAACCACTTACACGGTGCATCCATTACAATGGGTCAAATACAATAACTGAATGGAGTCACTAGATTACACTCCAGAATGTATTCACACAGAGCTTTAGTGAAAGTAGAGGGTATGATACAGCAGGCAACGGAAAGCCCAGCTAAGCGCCAGGCGTCCGAGAAACTTCCAGGCACAGTTCCTTGGGGTCCCTTCTCATTATGCCATAACATGGATTTTGAGTCTTCACTGTAAGTATAATAAATCTTAATTTGGGGAAGGATGGGAAAAAATTTAATGGGCATTTTATACCTTTAGTCAATTAGCCAGTCCAAACTGTATAATATGTTAAACCAGCTAAGCTATCAATCCATACACATTCTTAAATGAAGTGCAGAAGTTGGTCTCAGGTACCTCCAGGGGGAGTGTCAAACCCTGTAGAGCACATTATAAATCACCACCTAGCCCACCTTATTCTGATCTTGGCCAAGGTTCAGCGTCCCACTTCCAGGGGTCCCCGAGATAAGCAAAGGGCTGTTCCCATCCAGCTGTAAAACAACGCTGTTTTCCACACAGCTATATCATAATATATAATGTATTCATTACATATTCAACGACCTACTTCCTGATGGAAATTCAGAGTTCAATTTCAGGCTCTTTTCTAACCTCTCAAACAACTCTGAAATATGTTGGCATGATTCCATTCTATGGGACAGGATCCTCAAAGGAACATCCATGGCTCTAAGGTATTTCGTTTGTACTTGTATCAGAAACAAGCAGGGCATTTCCCTGAGAATCTATAGCAAGCCACACTCTCACAGCCATATATGAAGCTCCACTGACTATACACCTAGAGAAGCACAAATTGTTTTTAATCATGTGCATTTTGTTGATCTGATGGGCGTTTGGTTTTTATTCTGATGGTTACAGTGGATTAATCAAAGTGTGAATCACCTTTATGCTCCTACTGCATTAGATTCTGCCTAAGCAGAGGAACGTTTTTTTTTTAATGTACTACAGACACCTGCTCCTCAGTGTGTGGTCCAGGGATCTGCCGCCTCCGCATCACCTGGAGGCTTCTTGGTAGGACTGAGGGTATGGGTCTACCCATTATCCATCCCACCATCCATTTCTTCTTTTCTGGAAATACTAAACCAGAATACAGAAGTAAAGATAGAAATACCTAGCTTGTTCAAACTCGAGGCTAAAGCCCTCTTAAGATACAGAACATAATACAGAATTCTGGTGAATTTAACAATCAGCTCACCACATGTAACAGCTTTCTGTACAAATCAAGGCTTGAATACCAGCCAAAGAGAAAGGTCGATCACATAATTCATTGCTTTCTCTACTTCAGAACTGGTTCCTAAACATCCAACTGCAGGACAATTCAAATAAACAGTATCATGTATTATGCTGGTGAGCTGAAATAGCAGCCTGGTTATTTTTCATCACTGACCTCCTCTGACCCAGCTCAACCCAGGTTAGAGGAAGCAAGTAATGATGCCAGGTCCTTTGCTGAGCTTTTCGCTTTCCTGGGCCAAAAGCACACTGACTTTATGCCTCCAGGTATGAGAGCTCATGAAGGTGACCCTGGAGGAGGTGACTAGTGACACCTGGTGAAGGAGAGAGAGCATGCAGTGAAAAAATGATCAGAATGGCCTGTCCTATGGTGTTTTAAGAGTCCATTCTTTTAAAGGCAAAACTCCTCCACCTCTCCCCACTCTCAGTCAAATGCACCTGCTATAGTTTCTACAGGTCTAATTAGTCTGACAGTATGCAAGGGAGAGCTCAGACTCTAAACAGATACCTCAAATATAACCTGTTTTTACTGTAGCAGGATACTACTTAACAGCTTTGTTGCAAGGGGTTTCCTTTTTGAAATGAAAACATTCTGTCAGAGCTGGCTGGGAATTCCTTAATCAAAGGCTCTGCAGAAATAAGCAGTCTCCCAGGATTTGACCGGCCGTGTGCAGGTAGAGGTGCTCACATAGCCTAACATGGGCTCCACTGCAATCAAAATGGTCTACCTCCGGGGCCATTCCGGAAAGTCACTGCGCAATCCGGCCACTTCTTGAGGTGGGTTACAGGAGGCAAGATGTCCTAAAGGACAATGGGCGCTGCCCATGCTACTGAGGACACAGCAACCACAGACCAGGCGGAATGGTCCAATTCCCATGTGGGAGTAAGCATTGATGCTACTGAGGACAGTGCAACCACAGACCAGGTGGAATGGTCCAATTCCCATGTGGGAGTAAGCATTGATGCTACTGAGGACAGTGCAACCACAGACCAGGTGGAATGGTCCAATTCCCATGTGGGAGTAAGCATTGATGCTACTGAGGACAGTGCAACCACAGACAAGGCGGAATGGTCCAATTCCCATGTGGGAATAAGCATTGATGCTACTGAGGACAGTGCAACCACAGACAAGGCGGAATGGTCCAATTCCCATGTGGGAGTAAGCATTGAAGGGAAACTTATGGTTTTGGGCCAAGAAGGAAAACCGGCCTACCCATATTAATGCACCAATTCAGTCACCGGGTAGACCCTTATTTCCAAAGATGATTTTAAGGCAAAGATCTCATTGGGGCACAAACAGACGCTGCACAGAATTCTCATGAGTAAATTTGCCTATAAAGGTCAAACTCAACAACAATCTGCTTGGAGTCTACTGACACCAAAGACAAAGGGCACTCCCTGTTTTCTCTTCTCGTCCGCACTCTACATGAAGGTATCCAGTTAGTTGGTGCCACTTCTACCAATTTCGCTTACAGAGCTCTTCGCCATGGCCCTCACCATGTGAGGCCTACGCGTGAACTAGGGCGAAGTCCCAGAAAGTTGTGTGAGAAGTGCTGAGCTGATGTGATCAGATCATGGGGGTAAGCTATATCAGATCACCGAGATAAGATCACGTGCTGATCTGATATTTTTTTGACATGTTCTTTCTCAATCCTGCTCACAGAGTCATGAATCATTCACCTGTTCCTTTCCTTCAGTGAGCGATTTCTCGAAAGGAAAATCTCCCTCCACTGCCTCCACCAATTAACCTTTATGCCACCATTCCTTGCACTGGGCTTCAGTTTTCCCAGCTTCACAACTGCTTTCTGCTGTTCACACTTGGAACTCTGGGGACGAAGTGTTCCTTCTTCAACCCTGGCTTTGGTGAGAGTTGCAGTCCGGGTCCTCCTCTGCTTCAGCCGCATTCGGTGTTTGGCAGGTTTCCCTGCCTTTGCCACAGCCAGCTGGGTCTATCCGCTGTGTATTTCCCTTCGGTTTCTCATCTTCGCTGCTCTAGCCATCCTCTCTAATTACCCACCTTCCTCGTTCTTCTTTCAAAAGTACAACTGGGAACCTAGCCACACACTTGAGTAATTCTCTCCAGGTTCTTCACCCTGGCTTGCAAAAGCCTGCAAAATAGGACTGTAACTTGGCTTCCCATCCCTGCCCGTTGCTCCTGGACATATGGACTATAGTCAAAACGGAATACTTGCTCTTTCAAGAATATATCTCATGACTTCCCACTTCTTTCTGGATCACCTCCCGCTGCTACCAACCCAAGGGCTTTGCTTATCGAAATTCCCCTTGTCCTTCCAGAATCTCACAAGTGACTTCCTGAATTCCCACTTCTCTCGTGTGGCCCTTCTACTAGCTTCCCTCTCTTGCATTAAAATGAGTGAGCATCTGACCTGCCCTAGCAGATACGACTCCTTTAGGAAGAATGAAGACTGTTTTTGTTTTTTCCCCTGCACTGGCTCTTACACAAGGTGGATGCTCAGCGGAGAGTTACTGAAGTGAATAACAAATGTTCTAACTTTGAATCACCCTTGTTTTTATTCTCTCACTTTAACTATGTCCTTAAATTTCCTCAGTAGGTTTTGCTCCTCTGTGTGTAACTTTTATTTATAGACCAAATTAAAAAAAATCTAGGGTTATATTTTCCCACAAATAAACACCTCCTCTCCATCCACAGCATGTTGAAAATGTCTAACCAGTTCAACTTGCATAATCCTAAGACCTTTGGAATAATTTGAAAATATTAATCTTGAAGGTGTTCCCAATTACTTAGGCCATATATGTGCTCAGTTTTGAAGCCCAATTTTTAAGATCATGGAACCAAATATTTTTTAAGGAGCTCTTCACAATTAAGTTGACGTCGATGAGGCAGAGCTCATGCTCAGGAGCACCGAATGAATGAGAGATGGAGATACTGCCAGGGAGACAAAAAGGCAGGACACCTGCTTTTTCACTGAGCCAGGAAAGTGCTGCTATTTTCAGACCCTTAGCGTAATACCCTGGCTCCCTTAAACAGCCCTGGAGTGAACGGGAACCAGACGAGCCCTGAGCCCTGTTTGTAGGTCATTTCAAGTTTACAGCCTAAAACATATTCCAAACCACACCAATGCAACGCCTTCTCCACCAAGGACTTTAAAGGTCAAATGGTTTCCAGTGGGAGATAAGCAACTACATGGCCTGCAGGGAAGGAGCCTTGTGGGTGGCTATCAGCCACCGTAATTCCACGTCTGAAAAGGCTGGGAAAGGAAGACATAGGTGGAAGTGAGATCCATTATTTTTAGCCGTGTCCCCAACTGGAAAGAATTTCATGCTGCCTTTTCCTCCATTAAATTAAAACAGGGAAATGTTGCTTTCTTAAATAGACCTTCCATTCTGCCGCCTGCTATCGAAATAAGACAAGGTGTTAAACAATCTGATTGTAGTAAGGGTGGCCCTCATTTAACCACAACATCAAAGCAGGTGACCAATGAGTTGTCACATGTCACAGCCGGATCTCTCAGGCTTTCTCACCTGCAGAGTGCATACACGCCTTTCCACAGGGAGTGTATCCAAACCTGGGATTTTATAAAAGCAAAGTTAGCCCATCAGGGAGCATTTTTATTTTCCTCAAATATCCTTCTTAGCCTGTACCTGAACCCCATCCTTTCCCAGGCCTCCATATCCTGATTCTATATGAGACTGTCATTCCCCTTGAAATACTGGCACAGGAGCCACAACAACATTTCGTGAGAAATAGAAGCACATTTTTACAATTGAAAAAGAACCAGCTCAACCACAATACATTCATGCGGGCATTGGCTTCAAGTTATATATTACAATAACCATCACGAATTCACAATGACGAGTTCCTGCAGAGCGAAATTTGGCAGAGTGACCCAGTCCAGGGAAAACAGTGAGGGACCGCCTCTGGCTCCGGCGTGTGGTGGACACACGGAGAGTATGTTCCACGCTGAGGGATGGATTAAAGACAACGAAGGTAAGCTGAGGTACAAGGAAAGCTGGGGCACTCTGAACATGGCAGTGCTCTGGAGCTCTGGGTAAAGGAGTGATGCATGGCCATAGCGTGGTGTTCACAGGAGGCCAAGCAGGGAAACTGATGTGATGACTTCAACAGAAAGGGGAAGGAGGTGGCTAGAACGCCTGCCACATGCGTACTTTGTCAGTGCTTGAGAAGCAGCCTGGGATACAGTGTTATGAAAATATTGCTTTTCATCTTGCTCTCACCCCAGATAATGCATTTTCAAGAAGGCTCCTTTTATGTCTAATTTCTTCTTCCTTTGTTATGTGGATTCAAGCATCTATACAGAGAGTGGTTCATTCACCTGCTCATTCGCCATGCACACACAGAACACCTGCGAAGGGCAGGCCCCTGGGTGAGGAGCTAGGGGGAACATAGGGATGAGTAAAAGGGTAGACCTGTCCTCTGCAGTGCTGCTACCTAATACCGATGCTCCAGCACACAACTAAAGGACAGGAGCAGAGAAAGGTGGTCACAATTCATTGGGAGGAGTGGGCCATTTAACTCTTCAAGACTCACGCATATTCCCTGGGCCTCTGAGCATCAATTTACTCTGCCCTTCCTCAGCAGCCACATGCTCAGAGAACAACATAACATTTTGAACTTGCCAGCTCATTGAACCAACTATCTAACCAAAGCATATACCTCCAGGAGAAGAAATGGCTTGTTTTCAGAAGTGTTGACAATAGACTCAAAATGTAACGTTTATGAAGATCTGAGTTAGGTACAAAATCCGTAATATGATGCCTGGCTGAGTGCATTAGTTGGTAAAAATGAGGCATCAGACAGGCACCAGTCTACAGTTAAATGATTAGAAATACTGGGAATGAAATTATAAATTTGTAAGTCTGAAGTTGTTAGGGAATGACAGAAAAGTCACTCTAGTGTCTCACTGCCGAATAAGGAGAGGAAATATTCATTTCTCTAAGAATACAGAAGGGTTACCACTTGAATCTGAAGGAAAGGTGTCCTTTTACACATGACACCGTCTTGGTAGACATTTAGAAAAATGAAATTTTAAGCTTAATACTTCAAATATTTGTCAAAAATTAATTATCTGTCAAAAATACCCCCTTCCCACTGCTACACCCACTCCTGCCTCAATTCGGCAAAGCAAATTCCAGTTCACTCTCGTCTGATGGCACCAGATGGCTTTCATGTCACGCAATTTGAGGTATGTGACAGCAAACAGCACCCTCCACCAACATTTCTGTTGTCTCCCATCAACCACAAAATAAAAAAGACAAGTGATACTCAAACTAGGCAAAGCAAAAAAGGCCTTCTCTTAGAAAACAGTTTCAAGTGTCAAACCGAAAGCCACAGCTTCTTGCTTAGGGGATTACCAAGCGTTCTGCGAAAATGGTTTTTATAGCTGTTGAGCCCTGATATTTCACTTTTGACATGAGTTTTATATGAGCCTTCTCTCTCACTTGTCTATTCTTCTTTATAGCTGCAGAGCTAACCGTGTTTATCCAGGGTGAAATAATAAGCCAAGAATGAACACCAAGAAAGAATATTTTCCCTGAATAGTAGACAAAAGAGAGTTTTTTGGGAAGTAGGTAAGTATCTAGAAAAAAGCAGATCACATCAGCTCCAGGTGCGGCACCTCAAAGAAATCACACGTACGACAGTGCAGTGACTTCTCAGGCCAAGGCTTGGAAATAAATCACTGCCCATCCCTGAAGATCAGAGCCCGCAGCTGCCAGACACTTTATGTATTAAAAAAACAATTTCGTATTACTGGTTCAAAAGCTGTTCCTGAATATTCTGACCAACGTGGCAACAGATGCAAAAACTGCATTCTGCCAAAAATATTGTACCAGCACCCGAAACATCCAGGATTTTCCCTTTCAATTCCTGTGGCTTTCCCTTCCCACCTTCCTGGAGCAACTCCGTTCCCAGACTTCTAACAGCCTCGTTCTCCAATCTGCCCTGCTCTCCGTCTTCAATCTGCATGTTCATCCTGCCTCTTTTTGGCCTGTAAACCTTCAACAGTTAGTCGGCATACACAAGAAAACTCAGAAATCCTTGGCCTGGCATTCAAGGCCCTGTGAAACTTGACCCTGGCCTACCTTTCCATCATGTGTTAGCTTCCCTTTCACATGAATCTCCTTTTTCATCTGAGACTCTAATGATGGTTCAACAAGGCAGCCCAACAGCCTTCTTCATCTCTGTTCAGGGGAACCTCATGTGAGGTCTCACCCAACCCACAGGTAACGTCTTCTTCATGTGCCTCTGCTCATCCAATGTCTTCCCGAAATGCGAGACACCCCCTAGTTACCCCCCAATTTTCTCTCCTTCTTGAGCTGATAAATCATTTGACTTAGGAACCATAATTTGCCACAAGATCTCGAGAGACACTGAGATCACGTAATCCAAATCCTCCATTTTCTCCGCACAAAATCACCTTTATCTTGTGCTTTTATCTAGTTCTCGCCTTATACTGTTTCATATGTCCCTAGGACGTGACATCATGTAAATACTTTGTTAACTTATTAGGTGACACTTTAATAAATTTAGGCTTCTTCAAATGTATCAACAATCGGCAGATAATCCCTTTGGTGGGAGGTGATGAGAAGAGAAACAGGGCATTTTGAGAGGATTCCATAAAAATCACATCGGCATAAAAATACTGTGTTTAACTACCAGCTAACTTTGGCCGACATGTCTGTCTGATCCTCCACACATCAGGGGCCTTCCAAGAGAGAAGAGACTTTCAGAGGGGGCAGGCCCAGGGATGGAACATGAAGCCTGTTTCCCGTGTCCCTGCGAATTTATTAAAAAGCTGAGAGCGTGGTAGTCTATTAGCTTGTGTTGAAGGTTTTGGGCTGCATCACAATGAGACCCATGACAAAAAAGCCATGTTGCAATGTCATGCCCCTTCCAGAAGCTGACCTGGTTTTAAGAATTTTATTTATTTCTGGAGTAGACATCGTCTGCATGTACGGTATAGGTATAATCAAAGTGCTCCCAACATACCTTTTACCCACACAACGTCACATCTGGTTATTTTCTATCAATCTTTTCTAGAGTAGCAACTACAGATCGCAAACAAAACAAAGACATACGCAGCATTTGATGCTGTCAAAACCACTGCAGATGTCATGGACAGTTGCTTCAGAGCACATTGCTATGAGGTACTTGAATAGGCTACGAATGTTACTTTTCTAAAGTACTGCCACTGTAAATCACTCTAATGCAGATTTAAGTGTCATGCTAGTAAAGGCTGCAGAGCAAGAATCTGCACTGGAACCAAAACTTCAGAGACATACGGTGTTTTCCATGGAATTATATCGAACTGAAGCGATTACTTGTATCAGTAGGAGTGCGTTTGACAGATGCGAGAAATAAATCGTAAGATTCCTACCTTGTGTCTGTTTCTTGTTCACTGCATTATCAGCTTTATGTCGTTTCTAAAGTTTAAAAGCAAAAACAATAACTGTGAAAAAGTGAGTAAGGATGAATCAAACAGAATAGCACCTACAAGAAAAAGAGATTTCTTTAACTTATGTTTCTCAAGGCTTTTATCCTTTCATTCTCAGGAGTTTTAAAACTGAATGCCATCCACAGCATCTCTATACAACAGTCCTTTTCTGGGAGAACAGGTGTGTGGTCCTTGGAAGATCTTACATTATCACGTAGGTAAAATTGAAATTTTAATGTATTAGAAGAGTTCTAGCTGAAAGGCTGACCTAGTCTTTTGCTTAAATAACTCACTTAGAAAAGACGGCCCAAGGTAATTATTATAGCTACCATTTAATAACAGTACTGAGATATTTTCAAATTATGAAATTGATTATCTAATTAAGCTGACTATATCTTCTATAATTTAATGTTGTGCTGATGTCTTTCAGACACTAGAAACGAATACATCTACTGCTTGCATAAAGCCTCTTCCATCTACTGCTCCCCAAGGGCCACCATCCCCCCAAAATCACAAGCCACCGATCACGGGATCCTATTCTCCTTCCTCCCAAAAGCACTGAAAGACATCAGAGGAAAGGAGAGGATTTGACTGACCAGGGGAAACTAGAGGTTTTCCATGGCACCTGTCTAAACTCACAATATCGCGTGTGACAAACGCTTCAGCCTCTGGTGACGCTGGAGAAACGTGTTGAGTGCAACTCCCTCTGTGCTCAAAGATGCTATCACATAAAACCCGTGGTCAGATTTAGCGGCACACACCTGACTTACGTAAGGTAGGGTGGAACAAAGGCAAAGCACCCGAGTTCTGAAATTTTCCACTGAGAAGAAACAGGGTTTTTAGGACCACGATGCACATATGAACACACTTTCTACGAGAAAAGCCTGGAGCTGTGGATTGGCACCCAAGGCACAGCAGCACTCAGGGGGAGTGGCCTAACGGCTGGCAGAGTGAACTCGCTTCAGCTCCAGGATTGGCCCCTGAACTGCACAGAATGCAAATGAGCATTCAGAACGCTTCTGTGGAGGGCTTGTTGGAAACAATTCTTGCCACATCCACACGCAGGAGCACACTACAATTCTTCCTCAGAATAAAACTCTCACTAATAAAAGCATAATAATGGAGACTTTTAACAGGCAAGACAGTGCTTCCAAATGAAAGCACATGATTTACCAGCAAATATCTTAACTCGATTTCTTAAAGTTCTGTTAAATTTGTAGCTTCTGCAGAGCATATTTTATAATTGATAAAACTCTAAAATGCTTACTCATTTTTGTTCGTTAATAAAGATCTTAAAACCAAAAGTAATCACAGATAAAATTTTAAACCGAAATAACGATTCAAGGTAAAATTAGATATTCAGAGCAGGGGCAAATGTTTCCAAGACAATGCACATCTATAATACGTAATAGTTAGACTTTCAACTGAAGGAGACAAATAAAAGCTAATTAATGAAACATTCTACAGGAAATTTAATCTTCGTGAAACCTAAGGAGTTCCTGAACAGTTCTTTCCATCTACAGAGAATTCTTGTACAAGAGCATCTCTTTCCTCAACCTTTCCAGCTCAGTAAACTAGGTTACTTGTCAAGACAATTGTGTTGAATACACATCAGGACCTGCCCAGACAGGCAGATTCTAATCTTATGACTACAAAAAAAAAAAAAGCATCTTTGTGTCCTGAAAAGATCATTATTTCTTCTAAAAGGAATAGTACAGAAAAATTAATATAGTTATTCTCTAAGTTCAAATACCTCCACTGTCCTGTAATCAGAATTCACTAATACCACTGAGAGCTAGTGAATTATTTAATATTTTCAATTTTTGGTTGACAGTGCACCAAGAAACCGTGCTATGTAAATAGTTCCATGAACTTGAGGATACTTAAGCATGCAATATTGACCAATCTTCCTTCTGGGAATTCTTCCCTCCTTAGGCAGTTCTTGTAGCACCATTATCCAGATGTTCCTGCACCTGGGCCCCTCCTGCTTTGTCTCCTCGTTGGTAATTCAGTGGTAGAATTTTGGAAGGCTTACTGTCTTGCCCTCTTTGTCTCTCACTCTGTACTTTCTTAGTTCATTCCTACTTGCAATTCCAGTGATAACCAATACATAAATATATACCGGCCAAGACTCTTCATCTGAGCCCTGAACAGTTGTATCTAGTTGCCTCCTTGGGCATCTCAAACTACGTCTAAAAACAGTCTCTGACTTTAACCCCCAAGGCTTTGTCCTTGTCTCAGGCAATGAACCACAGACCATCTACTCACATAAACCACGAACCTGACAGTCATCCTCATACTTCCTTCTCCGTCTCCCTCCCGTTCAATTCATTTCTTCACCAATAATATGTTTACTAGCCCTGGCTGATGTCAGTCAGTGGATTGAGTGTGGCCTCCGTACCAAAGGGTCGCCAGTTTGATTCCAGTCAGGGCACCTGCCTAGGTTTTGGGCCAGGTTCCCAGTAGGGGGCGTGCAAGAGGCCACACACATGGATGGATGTTTCTCTCCCTCTCTCCCTTCCTCCCTTCCCCTTTCTCTAAAAATAAATAAATAAAATCTAAAAAAAAGAACCACATATTGTATGAGTACATAAAGAAAATAAACGTTTACTAAACAATAAGTGTCAGGCCCTGTTACTACAGCTGAGGGTACATCAATGAACAAGAGACAAAAACCCCTGCTCTCATGGAGCTCACGTGCCAGCGGTTAGAGACAGAATATGGACCACAGAACTGGAATATGTGGCATGTCAAATGATGCTAATTAAGTCTGGTCAATTTACTCCTAAATATATATTGAGTTAATTTTTCCCTATTTCTTCATCTCTGCCATACCACTTAGTCTACAATATCTTCATTTTTTCATACTTGCTACTAGAATATTCTTCTAATAAGTGTACCTAGATCCTCTCTGTTTTCCTTCCAATTGGGTTTCTACACTTTAGTCAAAAGGATGTGCGGATGATGACAATACAGTTAACACTTATTCAGCGCTTACTATACACTCGGCGCCATCTAAGGACTTCCTGTGCCCCATTTAATTCCCATACTAGCTGGCATGGTTACTCGGGTACGCTCTGTCTCCCCTACTGAACTGCAGGCTCCACAGGGTTACTTTCAGTCACTCAGGATTTGATCTCTGAAAGTGTCTCTTCCCTCTAAAAATAAATATAAGTAATGTTTTTAAATAAAAAGAGATAAAGATAGGAGAGGCGGTATAGAGCAATGGTTATAAGAAAGGGGTCTGGAGCCCCCTGAATTCTGAATTCTGACAGCCCCACTTAAATAGCTGTGTGACCTTGGACAAGTTACCTACTACTCTGTGCCTCTGCACCCTCATCAGTAAAATGGGGGGTAGTATCATTTATTCCTTAAAGGGTCGTTAGAAGATTTAATAAATGTAAAGGACACAAAACAAGTACATTGAACCCGAAGTTCACTGTTACTAATATTATTGCTAGTGACTTGCCACAAAAATAAAGGGGAAGAGCACACCGGATGGGATAGAAATTCTACTAATTTCCTGGGCAGGTTACACGACCTCTCCAAGCCTCAGCTTCCTTACCTGTCAAATGGGGTTAATATCCAACTTTCAAAGTTATTGAAGGAATTAAATGAGAAAAGCATTTGTAAAAACAATAGCACCATGCCCAGTAAGTACCAGACACTCGGTGGAAACTGGGTTGAACAAAGAAAGAGGAGGAAGTATAAAAGGCAAAGAAAGAGACAAAACTGTCTCAGAGGCCAGTCCTGACGGAGCGCCAAATCCAACCACAACTGCAAAGCTGGTAAGTCTTGTGGGACTGGAGCAGTGAGAAGGGAGCCTGTGCCATTTTCAGCGGGTGGTCCCCAGCAGTTGGCCATTTCCAGTCAGGAGGACTAGATGTTTTACACCCGAGCGCGTGCACGCACCCGCAACCTCTGTACTCCTAGACACTTGGAGGTTTTTGAGACTGATGATCTACACAGTCAGCTGACCCATGCCTAATGGGTCTAGGCACGCTACGGCTCATGTGTTCTCAGTGAGATCCCAATCTGATCCCACACGGCCATCGCAGTAATGTTTGTACAACTTTAAATTGGAGCTTTGTGAAGAATGGCTCAGCCTTCCCCCCCTTTACCATCTGACTTGCCCAAGGCTTCCCAAAGGTCATTTCCGACAAGCAAATTATTTAAAGGGCATTGAAAAAAATACTGGTTTCCTCAACTAAGGTAGTTAAAATAACAGTTAAAAGAGAAGAAAAAGAAGAGCCTGAGTTTATTTTGGGGAATGTACTTTTATACAGGGGAAATTGCCTTCCTCTTTTCTCTGCTACTACGGAAAAATAAAAATAGAAAATTTGCTGTTACTTTCTTTTAATAAAATAAGATAAAAGAAAAGGAAACTTAGAACTACTAATATAAGATGAAAAGGAACCATAGGTATTTAATGAGGTGAAAACTAGGGTATATAAATTTAAAAATAAAAAAAAAAGTCTTTTACATTTAGATAGTTTGGAGTTTCCATTTAACTTGAAATTAATGTTCAAACTGAAACTTGAACATAATTAAAAATTAGGTCAAATACAGTTTTCTTTCTAAGCCCATGATTAAATTTGAATTAATCCTTCCATTACTAAACTGCAAACATAAGGGAACACCGTAACAAGCATTTCGCAGTATTAATCCTGCAGAAATGAAGAGAAACTGACTCCAGAGGTGGGAGCATATTCCATATGCTTTTAAGTTGAATGGGTACCTCAAGTAGCCTGTGCTAAGAATGAAAATACTTAAATAATATTTTAAAATTTGTATATAAACATAACAATCACACTCATTTATGAAGGAATTAAGTACTTACAATGTCTTCTATTATCTCTTTGATAGCTGCCACAGCTAAAATAAACAAGAGAGGAACCAGTGTGGTGTAGCGACCTGTTGGCGATACATCAGGGATTTGCTATTTGAAGGGAAAAAAACAAAGAGAAATCCAGTGAGAACTAGCAAGTTGGTAATACATTTAAAAACAACAGAATCTTAGGGCCCCTTAAAATGTGCTTCCTCGATTTTGCTATCTTGGCAGACTAATACCAGGTAAGGTAATTTGCTCATATCTAATAAGTAGCTGGGACAGTGTGTTAATTAGCTTCACAGCAAGCAATTGTGAGTTGAACTAACACCTCCAAAGGGGGATGGGTTAAATACATTACAGCAGATCCATATAATAAAATATCATATGACCATTAAAAATGATGCACAATAAATCACATAGGAAAATATCCACATGCTACTGTATGGATAAAGCAGATTATTAAACATATGTACTCTATGACCCCCTTTTTGTAAACTAAATTAATAACCAATGCTTAGGAAAATAAAAATAGACCAGAAGGATGTACACCCAGATTTTAAGAGAGTAGTTGCTTCTGGGTGGCTGAATGAGTCATAATTTCTTTCTTTATATTTTGTTGTGTTTTCTAATTCTTTTTACAATAGTGTATGTTATTTTTTAATAAAACAACTTTTTTCCTGACTACAACTAACTCAAATACAAAGAGAAACAAGTTTAAATTGGTAATTCTTGTATTCTAAGGTTCCAAAATGACAGCTTTATTGTTACTAAAATAAATTAATATTATACGAAAAAGTCCCATCTCCTTTAGCTCCCAAATAGTCCTTCCCACATAGAATTTACAAAATGTTTAAAGTAAGCTGATAAAAATTAATCAGAAGGCTTAAAGAGGCAGTGAAATTCTAACATTGCTTGTAGCAGGGGCCAGGAATGTCCACTCAAACTGGCTGATTTCTCTTGGTCGCAGGCATTTTTAAATATCTGAACATGAGATGTTGAACTAAGACTTTACGACAGGACCTTACCTGAAGCAGTGCAATAAAGAGAAAAAATGAATTGGCGGCTCTTCTGAACTGGGAGTAGAGAAACCGTGGGAGGAATGTGATGATGTTGTATTTCGCAGTGCTAGAAAACAAAACGAAGGGTGGCGTAAAAATTACTCCACAATTAGCTCCAACGTTGACAAAATTCTATTATCTATAAAAAAATCAGGCGATGGACATCTCTCTGCCTTCTGTTTCAAATTGGGAGAACACTACAAATGGTCGTTCACCTGAATGAAAGAGTGAAAGGGACTGTATCAACAATAGTAAGACCTTCGTTTTCTGCTTCAAACTTTCTGTTCTCGTTGGTCAATCATCCAGTTTCACGTAACTAGGAGTAGCTTACAGAGAAGAGCAACTTTAGTTAAGGTCCTTTATAATTCGTTAGTGGGACATAAAATCTTGCAAAAAGGAAATCAGCAATTTGAGCAGGACCAGAAACTTTTCATAGAGATGCCTTCCTGGGATAACTTCAGAGAAGTGGTCAGTTTTCTGGGTTTCTGTTTGAGTTTTCTTTGTGGCCCCTCTATGAACCTGGCCAGGTCTCCACACTCATCCGGGAGACAGAGCCACAGCTGGTCAGACGCCACCATTCAGGTCTTGGGAACATCCGATCTCCCTCTTGTCAGTTAAACAGGAAGGAAATTAAAGGGATGCATGGCACAACCCCAGACTGTGAAACGTTACTCTTGATTTTGAAGTTATAAATATTCATTTTCAATGGGTGTGTCTCAAATCTATGAATTCTGTCCCTGGAGAAACACTGGATGGGCACTGTGGGTGCTCACTTGGTTCCAGAGGCCACTTACTAAAGAGGGCCTGTGACAGAAATACTTTTTATATTATTGTTGGAATGAAAATTGAACAATGAAGTAATTCTCACAGCCTCTCGTTCCTCATCACCACACTAAATTCCGCAAGTATCAACAGCCAATCTTTAAAGATTATTTAACCAGAAGGAGTTCTCGGTGAAGAACTGCAAAGACCTCTTATGAAATGCAAAAACGTGTTAACTCAAAACAATAACTGATTGTTCTATAACAGTGTTAAGACAAAGGGATTTACCCATGACCAGCTACCTGTCCTTTCTGTTCCTTCCAGCTTCCAGATCCTTACTCACATCTCCTTATCAGCTAGATGGAGAAGGAGCAGATTCACACCACCTCCAGGAGCCCTCCCACGTTAACTGGGATAACTGAAAGCTCTGTGCGAACATTTTCATTCTGGCTGGAAGACGGCCGGTAGGGCCCCGCTGCGAGAGCTGGCCCCACCCCGGGCTTCAGGAGTCCCTACCTGACATGGTTGTTGCAGAATTTTGTCAGCTGGGGCTGGTTGATGAATATAGTCCGTATTTCTTCCTGGTCTGCCAGTGAGGTCTTCTCTGATACATCATCGGTCTTCTCATAACCTTAAAGAGAGAGAGTTTTTTTACTTGATAAGAAACATTTCATTTTATTAGCTGGCAGGGTGTCCAACCCGTGGCCCACCAGGATGGCTATGAATGTGGTCCAACACAAAATCATAAATTTACTAAAACCCTTTTTTTTTGCTCACCAGTTTCTGTTAGTGTTTGTGTATTTAGTGTGTGGCCCAAGACAACTCTTCTTCTTCCAGTGTAGCCCAGAAATGTCAAAAGGTTGGACACCCCTGACTGATTCTAGACCAAAACCACATTTCATAACTATTCCATAGTCTAAACTCTGTTATATGTGACATGAATCTCCTTATTGGTATTTTTGTTTCTTTCATAATAAAAAAAATCCCCACATTCACCATCTGTACTAAATTTAAAAGGCAGCATTTAATAGTCATGTAAAGACAGACCTATTTCAAAAACAGTGACATCAATTTTCAGTTTTTGTTTGCCTTTCCCCCACACGTGTTCAACTCATTTTATTTCCTCCCATTACATGTGACTATGTCCAATAATAACAAAAATTTTTAAACTGGTTTACATTACAGTTTTAGACAACACCAATAAGACAAAGATAATTTGAAATATATTTTAAAAATGAAGCATGAATACTTAATCCTTTTGTTTATTTGTTTTTCTTTCCTTTTTGTATGAAGACAGAAAAAGGATGAACAGTGAGGTTTAGAAAGGAAACCGCCACAACTATTTAACTAAGATCACCTTACCCTTCTCACTAATTAGAATTTACGTTCACAAACAGATTTAAATGTTTTTAAGATGAAACATTTTCAGTGATCTCACAATCATTATGACAATTCAATAGATGCAGGCAATGTCTACCAGGTAACATCATCCACTAGGTAACTCGACTATGGCAAAGGTGACAATACTTTAAAAAGTACATAGAAGTTCTAGAAGAATAAAAAAAAATTAACTGCTATTTTGCCCTCGTGAGCATTCAGCGAGACTGGATGGAATCGCCCCCTGGCCCCTTTCCCACAAAGGCCCACTTCATCTCCAACATCCCCTTCTGTTCTTGTTTCTGCCATGCCAATGCCCGCTCCTCCCATCAGCTCTGCAGCATGGGGTCTCTCCTGAAGCCTTTCGTGATGCGAAAGTCAGTGCGCCTCCTCTTCGACCCCACAGCCCTCGACCCTCCTGGTCCTGCCCAGCAGAAACACTCACCGGAAGGGTTTGCTGCTGCCTGCCTCTGAGTCCGCCTACCCCTGTCCGCATGGGAAGTCCCTGGGGCCTCAGGCCCTGTGTTACTCATCTCCTAACACCAGTACCAGCAGCAGGTACTCAGTCAATGTTTTTGGAATAAACAAACTCCAAATGACAAAGGGGTGGTTTTTGGCCGTTTTTTTTTTTTTTTTTTGAGGGCAAGCAAATGCTCCTCCACCCACTGATAAGGACACTAAAGCAGCCAAGAGCTGGTAACAAATTGTGTAAGAAAAGCTTGCCTAGGGTTTTATTGCTATATGAAACCAGACAATCATTTAGGCTTTCTACCAAGGCGAGGAACAGGAGCACAGGGGCCACGAGGCCAGGACCAGGTTAGTGTGGCAGGGAATGCAAACAGGGCGATAAAGCTGAAGCACAGACCAAGGGCAAGGGAAAGACAGGAGACATACGGCACCTACAGAAGCACACAGTCGGGGTCTCAGAGGACCTCTCATGCCTGTAGAGAGGTCTGGATTGCACTCTCCGGTTGGCAGCGAGCCATGGGAAGCCTTCCAGGTAGACAGGCACAGAGCAAGAGTCACATTGTATACTCATCACTCTGGAGGTCACAGGGCTCCACGTGTAGTGCTGCGATAGTCATTTTACAGTTTGAGACACACCAACAGCTGCGCCCGCGGTTACGTGGTTAACGGTTATCTTTCACTACATTATGTTCTGGATACAACACAAGCTTTCCCCCTAGTTTTATACAGTCAAAATTTCACTTATGTATTGTTATAGACCAAATCTTTTTGTGTCCCCTCCAAAATTCGTGTGTTGAAATCCTACCCCTCAAAGTGGTGGCATTTGGAGGCAGGGCCTTTGGAAGGGGACTAGGCCATGAGAGTTGAACCCTCATGAACGAGATGAGTGGCCTTGTAAGAGACCCCAAAGTGATCCCTCAGCCTTTCCATTATGTGAGGAGGCAGTGAGAATTCAACCAGCTCTGAACTAGGAAGTGGGTCCTCACTAGACACTGAATCTGCTGGTGCTGTGGTCTTGAACTCCCCAGCCCTCAAAACCATGAAAAATAAACTTCTATTTTTCATAAGACACTCAGTCTATGGAATTTTATTATAGCAGCCCAGACAGACTGAGACAGAGATGATCAAATAGAGGCATATCAATCTTAAAAATTCTCAAAAATCTTTTATTAGGTTTCCTTACAGACAGCACAAAGACTTAAATGTAAGACTCGAAACCATAGAACTCCTTAGAAGAAAACACAGGCAGTAAAATCTGACACTCCTTTTAGTAACATTTTTTTCTGATATATCTCCTCAGGCAAGGGAAACAAAAGAACAAATAAACAAATGGAACTGCATCATACTATAAAGTTTTTATACAGCAAATGAAACCATTAACACAATGAAAAGAGGATCTACTGAATAGGAGAAGATACTCGCCAATGATACATCTGATAAGGGGCTAGTATGTTCCTGAGAAAAGACTATACATGCCATCAGCTCTATAATCTGTCACCTTGGCATTGGTGACTACCAGTGAGGAAAATTTCCTTAAGAAATTCAAATGAAAGTTGCCAGTGAATTTCTCTTTCTATAAGTAACAATGGCTTTTCCTCCAACATTTTCCGCTCCCCTCCTGGCTGTTACTTCGGTGTGCCTCCCTGTCCCACTGCCTTGGCTTCTGTATCAGTTTCCTATGGTTGCACAGATAGGTAGCAATTCTGATCTCGTATTTCTTCTGGGTTAGAGTGGAAACACATTCCCCACATTCAATGTGACAGCCATTCAACATGCGCCAGGTAACTCTACATTTGTACTTGTTTTCCTTTTTAAATTTCCTCTGCGAATTGCAACCTTCAGCAGCTCTGATGACCGCATAAGGAGCCCTGGGCAGTGCCTTCACCGAGACATTGAGGTACAGCAGCGGCAACGGGAGTTGGGGTAAGAACCCACTGCTCTGCCCCAGAGAAGACAGAACTAAGATGGCACAGCTGCCATTCCTTCCGATCCAGGGGTGTCCAACCTTCTGGTGTCTCTGGGCCGCACTGGAAGAGGAAGAGTTGTCTTGGGCCACACATTAAATACACCGTGACACGTGATCATACACACATAAAAAACCTCATGTTTTAAGTAAATTTATGATTTTTTAAAAAAAGTCATTGCTTTTTGTTTATATGTAGTTTACTCTCATATTTTTTTAAGTTTTTATTTATTTTTAGAGAGGGGGAGGGAGAGAGGGAGAGAAGCATCAAAGTGTGGTTGTCTCTCAAGCGCCTCCTACTGGGGACTTGGCCCACAACCCAGGAATGTGTCCTGACTGGGAACCGAACTAGTGATCATTTGGTTCACAGTCCAGTGCTCAATCCACTGAGCCACACCAGCCTGGGCAAGTTTATAATTTTATGTTGGGCCGTACTGATAGCCATCCTGAGCCGCGTGTAGCCCGTGGGCCACAGGTTGGACACCCCAGCGAGTATACACAGTTTATCCTGTGCTAAGGAAGGAAGCTATGACTGTTGGATTTGTTTAATAATGTAGAGGGCTTGTTCACATAAATGATTCAAGTTCCCCAGCAGCTCCTCATCCACCTGTCTTGCCTTCTAAAGACTTACTAAGAACTAAGCCAGCTGTTGTGTCTTCCCCTCAGAGAAGGCAGAGTGGAGGAGAGTGAGTCCACAGATCTATCAGCAGTTCTCACAGAGTCTTCATGGAAGATGGGGCCTCTTCAGAGCCTTATTTGCCCGTAAGTTACGCAAAAGGTTTTAGCTACTGCATGTGCCAGAAGAAGATATGACTTGGTATTACTAAATAAGGGTATACAAGCAACATCCTCCTGGGGACCATTTCAGCTTCCAGCAATAATTTTCTTGATGAGAAAACAGGATGATGATGGGTCAGCATCCTACTCCCGGCCCTGAAGTGAACACGTGTTCATCTTCCCCGAAGAGTGTTTGACCGCTGAACCTTCTTAGTGGTTGTGTGGCAAGTTCTGGTTCTTCCGGTGATTACTTCTGTGACCCCCAAGGAGGCCACTTACTCCCTGGGGGATTGCTCTCTTGCCTTATAAAGTGAGGTAGGTAGGCTAATAATCTTAAGCTGTTTTTCATCTCCAAAGTCCTGTGACATTCACAACTGCTGGGCACCAGGAACAAAAGTGTTCACGTCTCATTTGTTCAGAAAAACAGGAAAACTTAAAAACAAAATAAAAAAAAATTTCTTATTTGAACCCAACACTTCACAGCAATGGCTGCCGGACATAGTCTGCAGCCAGAACTCAGCCACAAAGGCAAATGGCACTTTGTGATCATGGCCACATCTCCCTGTTTGAAAAGATGAGCAGTGACTGTGATCTGTGGCCAGCAACTATTGCCCCTGGGACTCATCTGTTGACCAGTGGGTCACTGAGTATGTTGACGGATTGTCTTCCTTTCTTTCTCTGCCTAGATTCATGACCACATGAGCATGCTCACAGGAATAAGGTGTGAACAGGGAAGAAAATGCTCGACAGCTATTTTAGTGAAAGGCGTTTAGTCCTTTCCTGCCAGTACAGCAGAATCATCATCTCTGAAGTTTTCCCTTGCTTTTTTTTTTAAGACCAGTATGTTTACTAAAAACAAATTCAAATATCCAAAAATATATTTTATAATTTCACTGATTTCTCAGTTTCTGTAGACTTCTTCCTTTAAGACGCTTGGTCATTTTATACATCTCTGACTTATTCTGATCATTAGAACTTCCTCCTAAACCTTGGAAGGTGGGAAGAAGAAAGAGAGGATTCCCAAAAATTCCGTTCCTGAAAGTTTTAATTAAGCCCATAAGGTGCAATGTTTGTGGCATCTCGAAAACATGCTCTTCCCTCATGTAGACATAGATTTCCCATGGTCCCGGAAAGTGTGGCATTTGCTTTATGTGTCCCCACTGGTAAAGCATGGAAGTGCTGTACTTCGCCGTGTGTAATCTGCACCCACGATTTTGTGTGCTTTGTACACAGGGTTATTATATCATGTGCGTAATCATTATACCCATGTATAATGTGCATCCTTATTTGTGCCTTAAAAATTTGGGCAAAAAAGTGCACATTATATATGGCAAAATATGGGCATTTGCTACTTTTTAAAAAAATTGTATTTATTTTTAGAGAGAGGGGAAGGGAGGGAGAAGGAGAGAAACATCGTTACAAGAGAGAAACAAGGATCCGTGGCCTCATGCACATCTCCCACTGGGGATGTGGTCATCACAGATATCATGACTCAATCAGTAAAACCCATTGTTCATTAGTTTGTTCAGTCCTTCACTCATTCATTTATTCATTCAACACAGATGTTCAACATGGGTGCCTACTATGTGGCAGTCATTTTTTAAAAAGCGGCAGAAACAGCAGAAAATAAGATAAGGTCCCTTCTTCTTGGAGACTTATTTTCTGGAGAACAATATAATTATAGATCACGGTAAGTGTGATGAAGAAAACAAGCAATTGATAGAATGATTGCTAGAACTCTCGGGGCTTCCACTTATACTCCATCTATATATAGAAGTGATAGTAGTTCCTGCCTCACAGGGGGTTGTGGGGACCTGGTGAGTCAGCAAATGTGGAGAGCAATGCCTAACATGTAGTGAGAGCTCCATAAACGCTAGCTGCGCTTGTTGTGTAGTGTTATCGTTGCTGCATCACTGCTGCATCATTGCTGCACCACTGCTGGCATTGCTGCTTTACACTGGGTGGGAAGAGAAGGCCTCTCCCAGGAGACTCCAGCTGTGACCTCAGTGAGGACTTCAGTAAAGAAGGATGAAGGACAGTGTAAACAAACAGGGAAGAGCAGGAGCAAAGCATGGGAGGCAAGGATGAGCTTGGCATTTGCAGGAACAGGAGGATCAGTAACAGTGGACAAGAGCATCAAACAAGATGAGGCAGAGCCAGATAGGGAGAGACAATAAGGAACTTGAATTTATAGTTTTTACGTGATAGAAATCCCCTGAGAAGTTTTAAGCTGGAAGGCCAGTTTGAGGCTACTGTGATAAAAGCTGGTGGGGCCTGGGCCAGATGGTGGTGACAGGGATGAAAAGAAGTGGATGTATGTGTGATATTTTTGGAGGTGGAGCTGGTGGGACCGTTACAGCCTCTCCCTGTCTCTCATCACTCCACCACTGTACTCATGTGATGACGCATATACCCACTCCCGGGTGCGACTCTTAAGCAAAAGCCCAAGACTTAAAAGAAACGTAAGATTTTAAATACAACAAATGGGGAGGGGGGTGTAAAGGAACTAAAAGGTAATGTAAAAAAATACAATAAAGACTAAATAAAAAAACAAACACAACCAATGATTAACCACTTACGGAATAGTCTCCATGGCCATAAAACCCTGCCCTTAGATATCACACGTCTTTCTCTCCTTATAAGACAGTAACCAACACTGTTGAGAGCACAGGGCATGGTCAGCGAAGGCGTTACAGAGTCAGCACTGGGTGCACAGGCCTGGGAGTGGGAGAGACGAGGCATGTGCTATGAACCTTGGACAGTTACTTAACCTCTAGCTGCCCATCTTCTCTCAGAGGTTTTTGAGGGGATTAAACGAGATGATGCATGTGCCAATCGCTTGGACAGTGCCTAACTCCTCATGCACACACAAACATTCTAGCTGTTATTTGTATTGTTGAAATTGGAAAGGCAGTCTGTGGGGAGAGGGAATAGGCTTTGTCATCAGATCAGCATTCAGATTTGGATCACGGCGCTTCTACGTGACACTGGGCAAATTATTTTGTGCTTTGCACCTCAGCTTCCTGGTGCCTAAAACAGGGTTAATAGGAAGGTTATGTGATGTTATGTTAGCAATGTAGCACAATGCTTGTCACTCAAACGGTTCCAGTCACCTTATTCCCCCAGGAGATTACAAAGGCAATCTTCCCTTCAAAATCTTTGAGATGGGAAAAAGTCTCAGAAACACTAATGTACGGATTCATATTTTTTAATTGGATACTATTTAATTAAAGCTGTGACTAGTGAATCTAGAGAGTAAAATAATGGATTTGACTCTACTTACATAAATTAGTATTAAATAAGTACATGTTTTCTCTAAAATTGTTATCTGTATAGAGGTTATGCAACAGAAAAGCAGGGGTGGATAGGTAGGAGGCAGAAGAGAATAAGCACAAAAATCGTCCTGTTGCCTGGTAATACGGCTACAGAGCCGTCACACGGTTATAGAGTTCTTATACTGTTACAGAGCTGTTACATTGTTGTAGAGCTGTTACATTGTTGTAGAGCAGTCACATTGTTGTAGACTCAACATGACCACAATTGTAAGTAATTGTAACTGGGATCAGAATATCTATTGTAGTAACTCCCAAACATATTCAGGAGAGTTCAGTTACATATCCTTTTTACTCAATGGTTTCCAATATTAGACATTAAAGAGACCATATTAATTGCTCATGTTGCTTTTTAAATTTTTTTTAATTTTCATTTTAATTTTTATATATATATATATATATTTTTACAAACCTATCTGTCCCATATCTGTCCACTGCGATTTCACTCAATTGGCCCTGGCCGTCAAAAGACAGTTTATTCAGGGCAGTGCAGTGGCAATCAGAGCAGTACTCTGGCCCAGGGTGTGCATCAGCCCACCAAGTTTTGCTTGCGTGTCTGGACCTAGAATGGGGTTGTTAGACAAAGAGCCATGCCGGCAGCAGACATAGAATCTAATAAAAGAAAATGAACTGGAAAACCAACCAGAAACTTAATGGCACAAATGCAGAACTTAGGTGTGATTAAAGGTCGGTGTTACTCACCTTAGGAAATGGTGAGCATTACCCATGGTCCATTCTAGAGGTTTAAACACATTTTTATTTTGTTCTCTTGGAAAAACAGTAATAAATTAAAAGCTCTCATCTATATTTTTTTGGTTCAAGTTTCTGGAACAAAACAATCTCTGGCTAAATAATTTAGACTTTTGTATTGTATTTATTTTATTTTTAGTGATACCTTTGTAAAATAGCACATATATATGTACACACACACACATACACACGTGAAGTTTATTTAATTAGAAATACAGAAGCACTCACTAGAGCTACCCAAGAGATCTGATGTCCCAGGCTGCGCATTGTGGCAGCAGAACGCTCATTTCCAACGTTCAGCTGTGAGCCGACAGTGGTTGTTCAGGCAGAGAGGGCAAGGAAGGGAGCCACCACTCTGCAAACAGTGAACTAGGTGCTTTAAAGATTGAGATTTACAATCACATTTTCAAGTATGGCAGCGATTTTCAACTGGTGTGCTGTACCAATTTTTAAAACATGCAGTACCTGACTCTTTAGTTAGGCGCACTGACCTCTTTTCCCTTAGATAGTCAAATTAAAAAATGAAAATAGCCAACCCAACAATATCTGTCCGGTGTGAATGAATCAAAATTATATCTATTTTTGGTCAGATCGGCAAAAAATATATTTTTTTGGTATGCTGCAGAATTTAAGTAGTTTATGTGTGCAGTGAGATGAAAAAGGTTGAACTTGCTGAAATATGCACCGCAGAAGTCAAACACTTCCAAAACATGGAAATGAAATAGAGAAACCACTCAGCAACATGTTTCAAATGTCTACACCACAACTGCAACAGGCAGAGGGGAAATGAAATTTTAGATTGCATCACTATACCTTTCCTGCTCAGCATATACTGATTCTGGCTCCATGCAGGGCACATCTGCTCCTCATTCTAACTCAGTCTACTTTTCCTGAAAATGGTCCTTTGACTTCTTTTTGGAAAACGGCCCTTTCCTCAACTGTAGGCAGTCTTGAGGGACTGGTCCATCTGATACCATTCCCTTTTTGACTCAAAGGTGGGCACATGGTCCATGCTAGGCTAATCACGATGTTCAGTGTGGACGGATGAAAGGGCTGAGCACAGCCCTGGCTGGTGTGGCTCAGTGGACTGAGTGCCAGCCTGTGAACCAAAGGGTTGCCGGTTCAATTCCCAGTCAGGGCACATGTCTGGGTCGAGGGCCAGGTCCCCAGCAGGGGGTGCACCAGGCACAACCACACATTGAAGTGGTTGCGTCTTTCACTCTCTTTCTCCCCTCCTCTCCTCTCTCTCTAAAAATAAATGAAATTTTTAAAAGGCTGAGCACAGATTAAGACTGCATCCTGAAGTACCTGTCCATTAGTTAAACTGCCTTGGTTCATCCTTGACCTTCCTGTAAAGCTTTTCACTTGATTCTGGGCACTACCCCACCTGCTTAAAGGTCGCTCAGCTTCTATATTATGGAAGTTCAGTGGAGGCATTTCAGTCCTTGGCAGGAAGCCAAGTCCTGTCCCAATGCCCATCTAATGCATCTGATTTTAATATCAGATATCCAAAAGTTCCCAGAACTTTATAGTCTTGTCCCTATACTCCTGATACCCACTAACATATTTCCCTACTAGGACCTGTCATTGCCATGCATGGTTAAGTCATATTTTTCTTTAAGTGCCTTTGTGGGAACTGATGTAAAAATAAACGTGTGTGAAAACATAGCACTGGTATTTCTGCCTGAAACAGGAAAAGATAAGGGTTTAACACTTCCTGAACTCAGGCTGAACTGCAGCAAGCCCCTAAAGCAGCACTGTGAGTTCTAAGGGGAAGACACTGGAGACAGCGCTCCTGACACTCATGGGCAAGGTCACCCTAAGCAGTGGTACAGGGAAGGCGATGGCACGCCTGGTGTTGCATCTCACACACAGTGAGCACTCAAGTTTCCTCGGCTGCCAGCCAGAAAGAGAACTCAGAAAAGTAATCATTTTGGGCGTGCTGAGTTGCTGAACAGAGTGATGAAATCATTTAGTAATGCCCAATCACACTTCACAGGAAAAGGAAGAAGAACAATGAAAGACGAAAGGAAATTTATGATATTGCCTTGGGAATATCCCGCAGATTGCTTGGTCAGGTAGAAGAAATAAATGGTTTGTTCCCCGTACAGACTTAAAAATTGGCCTAGAAACAGACTGCACTAGCGATGAGGGGTTTCAACCACCAGGCATCTCCTAGACGTCTCAGTGGGCTAAAAGCATCGTTAACCTGTCTTGGCATCCCATCCATTCAGGAAACAAGATGAGGAATTGCTGCTGTGTACTGGATTCTGATCGATGCAAAAGAGAAGAAGCAGTAATGATTCTCCCAGAAGATGTAACTGTATCAAAGGGCCTTTGACAGGCAAAGAGGGAAAGACCAGGCTAAGCCCACATGCCTTCTAGCCTTCCGGAGGGCACATTACAAGTTATCAGGACCCAAGAAGGGCAGGAGTTTGGAAGGCCATCTACGGCAACATGCTGATTCGTCAGGAAAGTTCCTGACAAAGGGGGAAAGGGAGGCGTAGTCGAAGAGGCCACTGTTGCTGTACAGAAGTCACGGAACAAGGAAAAGAAGATCAAAAGTGACCACGGGAAAGGCTGGAGAGTGGCTCACATGTTCAGCAGTGAATAATAACACGTGCACAGACATCTGAGAAAGGAGAAAATATTTTTAAAAAAGTTAGACTACCAAAATGCTCCCCCTTCCATTTGGGATCCCAGGCATTGATGGCACGGGTCTGCTGCCTGCGTTAGCGGGTGTGATGTTACAGTTGCTAAAATAAAAAGCAGAGCTTCTCAACTCCTGTTTTTTCTACTTCATCTCATTCTCTACCAAGGATAATCATCTTACGACTGGAAAGGTTAGAACCAACATTAGCTGGAGGAACTAAAGCCACAGAGAAGTTAGGGGATTATTTAAAAAAGAAAAAAGGAAAGGTGGTACCCAGTGCTGCAAATGAATTCATATCACATAGCATCAGATAAAATTTTTCAACCTACGAAATGCTCAGAAACTGTCACTGATAGAACTGCGGTGAATCAGAGTGGCTCCCAAGGCTGAAGATGAGCAAGGAAGGTCCCCGTGTTCTGACAGGGACAGATCCTGCACATTTTAAATGACTGTTTAGGAGCATGGTGGCCTACCCATGTGTTTTCAGCCTTTTCAGATTTATATAATGCGACCCACAGCTTCTAAAAGATTTATGCAAACATCTTGAAAATAATCCATTCAGAAGTTTAAAGAAACTATTCCCTTTTATCTTGAGAATTCAGTTAACACTGAGTAGGACTTCAATGTTTTGAAAGTGGTGCTTGTCACACACAGGATGTAGAGTCAGAGACAAAAGGAAATTTTTCCCTTTAAAAAGTTCTTTATATCAATTAAGTGGAAACAATAATGTTATTGACCAAATCCTTAGCATTTTAGATTTCAACAACGCTTTCAGCTAGGCCTTGTGCTTATAAAACCGAGACACGATTCAATGATTGTGTAACAGTGTGGATTTACAACTACAGGACAAACATCTGCAGAGGGACTCAAACTGACGCTGTCCTCTGCCTGCAAGCCCTTCGGAAGAAACCTACCCTGGGACACCCCGGGCTCTTGCCCAACCCCCCACTCCTGGCCTATTTCCTGGGTCCCAGCTGTTGGGGTTAACAGGGGCACCTGACCAGCAAGGCTAATCAGATTTCCTTCTGGGAATGTGGACTCGAGATCCAGAGACACAGGCAGGCGGACTTGGCACTGAGCAGGGACTGTCCTGCAGAGTCTGGCAGGAGGGGAATCACAGCTCCCTGAAGCCACGTGCATGCCGAAGGTATGAAGTGCAGAACGGGGTGGATGCACAGGGGCACGAGCACAGCAACACTGGGCAGAGCGAGAGGCCCCAGGGCCTGAGTCCTGTGAGGCCCTGCCCTGATCCAGGAGGACCTCCTGGATGGTTCCATGCAAAACGTCGCGAGAGCTCTGGAGTCAGACAGCCTGGGTCCAACTGCAGGGTAAGGACAGACGTGGCAGGATTAACAAATGCATAGATGACAGGAAAATAATCAGAATTCAGGAAGGTTTTAAAAGGCTGAATACACCGAAGTTCCAATACTAAGGCCTCAGAAAAATCAACTGTGCAAATACAATACAACCCAGCAAGGCGTGTAGAATAGAAATAGTCTTATTGCTTTCATGGCTCTCTTAGCAAGAAAGAACTTGCAAAGAGTTAGAATTGTCTGAGAAGGAAGCGGGCCCTTTTACAAGGGGCGTGAGTCTCAGTCCCGAGAGGGATTCGGCAGGGGCTGGATGAGCACTGGCCGGCAGGCTGTGTCAGGGGCTTGCTGCACTGCTGGGTCTGTAGTACCCTCCAGCTCTAGAACTCCGTGGTGTCCCATTTTAAAAAGATTTTTTTTTAAAGACTATTATGAGGTAATCAGAGAACAACTAGTACAGTGCCAACGCACGAGCGAGCTTTAATCACTGTGCGACGGAAGGGAGAGAGCATGATTGAATTAGTTGATAAAAATGCTTTTAGGGTAATCAACCCACTGACTTCAGCAGCAAAGGCATTCATAGGAAGCTGTAACTGAAGTATAGCTCTGAATAAGCCAGCCCTTAAAACATACTAATACAACCATGCCAGTTATCTGAATGACTACAGCTTTCATGTTTAGGGATATTTATGTACTTTACCACATAAAAAAAGGGAGATACTGGACTGGTTCAACAAATTCATTCTCATTTTCTTAAAAGAAGCAGAAATACCCAAATAATATCACTTTGCTGCTGCATTATTCTCAGACTGAGTCAATGGAGTTTGATGGGCACCTGCTTGTTGTCACCATTGTGATTTTGCAAGAGTGAAGAAAATTATTCGCCTTTATTTTATAACAAAGCCGCAACCATCAAAAACACCTAAAGCCTACCTGCTCATTCTGATGTTGGCGGAGAAGTCGGGGCAGCGCACACAGCAACATAAACCACTCACAAACAATAGAACCAGGCACCAGCCCAGACAAGAAAAGGGGTGACACGCCATCTGCCCACTGACGGCGATCAGTGTCCCAATCTGGCACGTAAAATACCCACCAAGTCCACTGAACAAGGCTAGAAAAGTAGGAAACCCATCAAGGTGCACTGGAGAACTCCCCCAGCTCCCAACCTGACCCTGAGAACAGGGGCGGCCCCGGGGAGGCTGGTCTGCCATAAGCACCGTGAGCAGGATCAAAGAACCTACCAAGATGAGTTGGACAGGGCAGACTCTAAGATTTCAGTCACCTGCACAAAAGCAAGACATGGTTGGCACCCTTCAGTGTGTCAGAATGTGGCTGACAAAGAAGACAAACCTCCACGAAGCAGAGTGAGCTAGGATGTGTGAATGGCAGCTGGTGGGCTGCAGAAACTTACAGAGATGCAGCACAGTGCTTGGTGACAGGAGAGCAATGACACCTACATGTATGTGAAACCGCCATTCCCCTCACCCAGTTCACAGGTAGGGTGAGAACAACGAGAGGAGAGATCGAACAGATATTTCATGAACCTTCTAAACTCGTAAGTAAAAAACACTTAGTGCAGAAAGAGCCTCTTAGTGCAACACTTTTGCCTCCAGGTGACACCACCACCACTGAGAATCACGAAGTCGGCTCTTGGCTGGGCGGGTACCTGTGACCGTTGCTGAGTGAACTGCAATAGGCCTACACATGGTAAGGGGAAAATGCCACGAGACTTCAAACCGGCTGCTACAAGCTTAGCTTCCACAATCTGAACAGCTCGACCTTATCCCAAGCACTACCCAGATGCACATTCCAGCAACATTGGCTTAGCACCCACTTTATAGCTTTCATTTAAGTTCTCAGTCTGAAGAACATCCCTGCAGTGTGGAGTACCTCAAGGACCAAAAGAACATGAAGATGACATGAAAGACTGTCCTCATTTCTGATTACAGAGCGGAACACCCTGCCTCTAGAATTATACAGTTCCGAGAGGTCTAAAATCCACAGCAGTGAGGGACAGGTGAGACAATAATGGTTACACTGACTAAAGTTCTAAAGAATATTTGGAGAGAAGAAGATAGAGAAATTGGAGGATGGAAATCCTGATTTTAGGATAGATGCAATAGTTTTTCCTAAAAAAAAAATACCAAACAAAAGAAATGTGCACAAACACACATATTTTGGCACGTGTGGATCTTCACACTCGTTTCAAAGGTGCCAACATTCTGGGCTCAGGGCCCAAAACTTGAGTCATTTTCAACTCCGCTTTCCCTCTAACACTCTGCATCCCACTCGTCAACAAAGCTGTTAGACAGATATGTATTCAGGCTCTATCCCGAATCTGACCACTTCTCATCTCTGCCACTGACACTTAGTAGTCCAAGCTACTGTCATCTCCCCTTGTTTCAACCCCTAAGCCCAGGATGAAATCAGAGTCTCTGGCTGTAGGATCCAGGAATCCCCAGGAGACTGCAATGTGCAGTTAGGCTTTGTCCACTCTCTACCCAGGAGGCATATGATTTACTGGTGTATATTACTATCATTTTGCCAAAGGAAAACAGGAGTCTCAGAGAGGTTATGTGACCTGCCCGAGGCCACACAGCTGGGAAGAGCCAGAAGTCAGAGATCACTCCAGGCCTATGGAGCCCCAAGTACCTCATTTTATTTTCTCTCAAGTCAATTATTTGGGGCACCAGCTCAAGATGTTGAGAAGAGTGGGGACAGCCCTACGTGAGTCATAGTCTCAGGTTCTGCTGTTGTCTCGCAGAACAGAAGCACTTACCTTTCTACGTGGTCACTGGGGCAAAAAGACGGGTACCTAACAGACTAAAAACACATGAAGTGTAAACAGTAAAGATGGCGATTCTAGTTTGCATCAAAGGAATTTAAAAAGAAAAAAAAGGACAATTCCAGCTGAACATATGGCAAGATGTCCGACACAAAGAAACTATCAATTCAGACTGAAGCTCTGGTATTCAGACTTAGTTAAAATTAATGCACACAGCATATTCACCAACCAGAAGGGAAAATTCCACAGGGACAGTCACTTAAGATCAAGGGACCTTCAACTGGGCACCTAGGGAAATTAAGAGCTTTTTTTCTTCTTTGCTAATTACAATTACTTGGAAGTCAACAAAAGGCCAACATGTATGTGACTGATTCTTCCGTTGCCCTTGGAACAAAAAGGGAAGAATGAGTAGCTATGGGTGGGGGGTAAGTCAAGCTGAGTCAGGACTTTCCCTCTCCTCCTGTGTCAAATTTTAGCTTTTTAGAAAGATTTCTATCTGCAGAGTACCAGTCATGTTATCACCTAAAATAGCAAAATCTAAATGCAGGAACAATAAGGATAGAAGAGAACTCTAAAATTTAAAAAGAAATACAATGGTTGAACATGATGCACTCCATCTAAGGCGCTGTGGAGCTTCCTTTCTACCCCTCATTGCATCCTGAAGTCAGACACCCAGCACCCACCCATGCAGCCACAGACAACCACACTGGTTGAGTCTCAAAAATGACTTCACCTCAAAGCCCTGGCTGGGTAGCTCCGTTGGTTAGGGCATGGTTCCGATATGCCAAGGTCGTGAGTTCAATCTCTAGTCAGGGCACATACAAGAATCAACCAATGAATGCCTAAGTCAGTAAAACAACAAATCAATCCTTCTATCTCTCTCTCAAAAAAAAATCAATAAATAAACAATTTTTAAAAAATGACTGCATCTCAGTAGCTATGGAAGGCAGGTAAATTGGGACGGTGGTAAAATCTGTTTCTACACATTTAAAGACTAACATCATAGTGGAATAAATCAGTGATTGTAAACTAGAGACTTTTCTGAAGCTGCTAAAATCTTTCTTCCAGATGCAAATGACTCCGCATGTGGCCTGCAAATACAGGGTAAATAAGAGATTCATTACTACAACAGACTAAATGAGCAAGTTAGCAAAAAAACTAGTGATGACACCGTGAAAACGCTCGTATTCATCACACTCCCAGGGTAGATATGGTACCACCTAAAAATAAATACATGTGTTTACCCTTCTTTTGATTGGATTGAATTGAATGTTTGATTCAGAATTTTCAAGAATGTCTTCAAAACCTAATAATCAAGTATTTGCCCATGAATTTTACAATTTCTGAGAAGAAAAACTAAGAAAAATAGGAGTGCAACAAGACTCATCGAAGTAATTGGGCAACAGACAAAAGTTTTACCAAAAATAGCCACATGTTCTTGGTTTTTTGGGCTGGCAACCTACAAGGCTTTATATGCAATCCATTCCTCCTCTCTGCAAGCAGACAAAGGCAAGGGTCTGCACCAGTGTTTAACATGGGTGCATCCCCGAGTTACCTGGGAGGTCAGACACCAATGCTTGGCCCATAGGCCCAGGGACCATGTGCCTGACAGATCACACTGGTCTGGGGTGGGTCTAGTTGGGGTATTGCCCAGAGCCCCCTATCTGATTCACTGCACAGCCAGGGTTGAGCACCACTGAAGTATAAAGGTGGCTATAAAATAACCCACATCACACAAGCCTCCTACTGCTCTGTCTGCAATGAACACACTTGGCATCAAAGATGGCAGACTGTCTTTTCCTCATGTCATTTCTTCAACTGTGCAAATAAAGTTACAAAAGTTGAGTAAATCCACCTGAGGGCATTTATTACAACTATTCTGCCATTGATGGTGGACTGAACCCAACTTAAGCTTAAGGTTATAGAGCAGCACATCAAATCTGGGGAAAAAATAGCCCTGGCTGGTACAGTTCAGTGGATTGAATGCGGGCCTGTAAACCAAAGGGTCACCGGTTCGATTCCTGGGCAGGGCACATGCTGGGGTTGCGGGCCAGGTTCCCAGTTGGGGGCACATGAGAGCAACTACACATTTATGTTTCTCTTTCTTCTTCCCTTCCCCTCTCTCTAAAAAATAAAATAAATAAATACCAAATCTGGGTAAAATATATATGGAAAGATCGGTTTCATTTTTTTGGTCAGAGGTAGAACATGAGTTTAAAAAGAAAAAAATACACTGGGAGAGACTGGAAGGAGACTGGAAAGGGTCAACTAGTCACAGCCATGAGGATAACGATACAGCAGCAGATCAAGAGACCTAGAAAAAATGGTCACTGACAACAGGTGCGCTCAGAACCAGAGAGCTCGGACATGGGGAAACAAGTTTATCCAGATGAGCTGGCCAAGACCCACAGTGGGGAAAGCGCAGCAAACGACATTCAGAACGCTTAGCAAGCCTGGTTTGGCATCTGAACTACTCACAAGTGCAGAGCTTGTGCATCCAAGCTAGGGTCAGGGACCAAGGTCTCCCCTCCCAGAGCAAGGCAGAGCCCAGAGTCCTGGAGCTCTAGGAGTAGCTATGACAGACACGCAGGGTCAAAGAAACGCTGACAGAGTGATTCATTACACATCCTGAGAGTGCTAAATCAGAGCCCCTTACATGTCTCCTACTTCTAAGGTTTTCAGGATTGGGACAGGGCTCAAGCTGCGTGGGGTGAGGGTGGGGTGAGGGGAAAGGATGGGCTGCAGATTCTACAGCGAGAGTTCTTTTACATCAAGTTGGCTTCACTTTAGGACCAGAGTTAGCCACAGGGACCCAAGCTCATGACAGAAGCTCGACTATTCTAGATGGGTGTCAGAACAATCCATCTCTCTGATTAAGCCTTGCATACCAGTACGTGTTTGCTCACTCATGAAAGCAAATCTTGTATGCTAAACCAGTCTGGCCCTCGAAGTGTTGGTCTGTAGCATACGCTGGCTTTGGTCTTCTTAGTAACAGTCTCTGCTTAGACGGTCATGTGACTAATCTGATCTCATTAAGTGCAGCCCCAGATGGTTCGAGATCAGTCATCTTCAGAGATGGCTCACACAAAATAATGAACAGAGCCTCAGCTTAAAACAGATGCTTTCTTTTGCCCAGTTAGCTGTGCAAATGACCCATGGAGCCAAGTTCTACAGTCCCCTTTAGATGATCACAGTGATGGCAACCCTGTATATCCAAGCATGCTGCTCAGAGTTACTATCTACATACACACGTTTCACGTTAACATGTACCGAAAATGAACAGGAGGGTAAAGCAGATGATTCTTGCTTATCGAATCTATGTAAAATGGGATTTTTGTTGTTGTTGTTATTAAATGGGGAGAAACAACAGGCTTCAAAAGGTGACATGATATACTTACATAAAACTGAAATGCCCCGCAAGCCATGGCAAAGCCCCATGATTATATCCAAGCAGTAACGCAATGTGTGAGGTGTGATGAGGGCATTTGTGACTGCCTTCTGTTGTAAGAAGGAAGTTAAAGGCTTAAATTTCTATTTAAGTGAGCATATCCACAGATGTGTTTTTAATGTGAAATGATTTGCATTATACAATTTTAGATTCTGAAAACTCTAGTAAACCCGAACATGGATGGCAGCCCCATGGGGCACCTGAGCCGGTGAAATGGGACTAGTCTGAATTGAGATGTAAGGCAGATGTAAAACACAGCGTATTCAGAAAAATTAGCAGAGAGAGCCAATGCAGACTATCTCACTATTAATTTTTACACTAATAACACGATGAAGTAGTACTTTGGATATATTAGTTTAATATTACTAAAATTAACTTTACCTGTCTGTTTTTCTGTTTTTAAATGTGGCTATCAGAGTATTTAAAGCTACACATGTGTCTAGCATTTGTGGCTCACATTTTATTTCTCCTAGTGCTGATTGAAGACATGAGTGCCAGTCTGACCGAAGTAGATTCCACGAACCCATCAGTTCTTTTCTAGCTGGTCTAAATTCTGGCTTCTTCCCCGAGCAGAAAGCATAAAGAACAGCAGAATCTTGACTATTATGTAAAGGCGACTACGTGACACCTTACAAGCAGTAAGTGGGAACCAGAGTCTACAATATTTCAGCAGGAAAACAAAACGAACCCATCTGGCTAAATTAATATTATAACCAATATATACCCAGTCAAGTCTGATTAACTGAAAAGCTTATTTAAAAATATTTTGCCTTATGGTATATGATTTTTAAGTCTATGGTGATGAAAATGAACTGAACAACTATTTCAAAGGGAAGAATTCAGACTGAATCAAGAGCTTCCACCTTACATGTGCCAACAGTCACGAACAAGAACATATACTTTTAGATAGGATCACATTCATAGCACCTTCGTAAAATACAAGTCATCCAGGAACAAATCACAAAATACCCAGGGTTAATTTTGAAGAAACTTCTCTCAAGCACATGAAAGACATACAGATAAATAGATAGAAAAATTAAGCTTAAATGACTGAATATAAGAAAGATGTCGATTCTCTTAGTATAAATGTGATCCCAATAAATAGCCCAACACATTTTTTAATTTGACCTACATTAGTTCAAGTGAAAACGATAAACAGAACTATGGCTGGAAAAAAATTAGGGAAAGAACAGTGAGAGTGGGACCACTATGAGGATATACTTTATTATTGGCAACAAAGGAATTTGATGCTAGGCTCCGAAAGAGACAGACCCAAACTGGGGAGACAGGGAGAGGAGGGGCAGAAAAAGAGGGAAAAAGAGAGACTAAATCCCGAAGTGATGAATTATGTATGTAAATTTGGTATATAAAAGAAGTGCCCAAGTCAGTATTGAAAGAATGGATTACTTAATATATGGTTATCACGCCAAGTGGATAACAATTTGAGAAAAAATAAAATTAGATTCCTACCTCACATCTCACAACAAAAGAAACCCCACAGAAACTACACATTAACTGTTTAATTACTGAACCGGAAAGTACTAGAAGAAAAACATAAGTAACAAATAATCATTACCTTAAAATGAGAAATATGACACAGGAAAAACTTTAAGAAAAAACAGATTATACTCTATAAAAACTAATTCACATATATGAGAAAACACTATAAAAAGATACGCTATAGAGAAAAAATTACTATATTCAACATGTGAACTCTTAAAATTCAATACAAAAAAACTTCATAAAGGATCTTGAACAAGTCAGAAAAAAAAAATCGCCAAACTATCAAAATGTATTCAACCTAATAAGCAAAGCAATATAAACTTACACATTCATTGTTCTTTACATTGTACATTCATAAAGATAAGAAAGCCTATCTGGTACTAGGGAAGGGGTAGGGAAATGGACACTGGTAACTATCTTTCTAGTAACTTTGAAATACGAATCAACAGTCATTAAAAAGGTATATACTTTTGACCTAGTAATCCCTCAGGGTTTTTTACAAAGAAACAATCAGAAAAGTACACATAGATGTTTAAAGTTGCTTATTCAAGAGGGGTTTGCTTAAAATTAAAAATTGAAATGACTTCTATGCCTACCTTAGAGGATTTCTTAGCAAATTATTATGTTGAATACATGAGCATAAAAGTACTAAGCCACCATAAAATTAATGATCTGTGCGTTTAACAAAGAGTTACTGAGGTCCTACAAAATGCTGGACACTGCTCCAGGCACTGAGACCAAAATCCCTTCCCACGGGTGATGGTGGTCAAGAGATGCACACTCCGATACGTACGTAAGGTACGTAAGTTCTGGGAATGCACTGTGTGCAGCACTGACCGCAGTTAGTAACAGTGCATTGTATATTTGAAAGTTGCTAAGGGAGTAGACCTTGAAAGTGCTCATCACCAGGAAACATATTTTGAATCTGTGTGAAAGTGGTGGGTAGTACTAAACTTAATGTGTAGTCATTCTGCAATACTTACCTACAGGAATTACTATTATGTTGTACACCTGGAACTGCATTATTATGTATCAATTATATCTCAATAAAACTAGAAAAACAAGTATTAAAATCCCACCCTTATCACGGAGTACACACAAATCTATGTGATAGGTGAAGACATCCATGAACTAGTAAGAGGGAAAGATATTAAAAATAATGTAGAAAATGCTCTCATTTTTTTAAACAAATAATATATTTCTCCTTTCCTGGAAAACAGTTGGGAAGCATATTTGTTAAAATGCCATCACTGATTACATTTGGATGGCACACTTTGGGGTGATTTTTACTTGTGGTGTTTCTCCAATGGACAGGTGTTACTACTACAGTCAAGAGGACAAAGCTAGGTTCTCCCATTAAACACCAAGTTCAGAGCTATCCGTTCATTTGACAAACACCGGAGGTGGCTGTGTGGTGGGCAAAGCTGGGAGAACAGAGAAAAACCCTCCCTTCGTGGTGCTCAGGTTCCTACAGGAGGATATCAATAGGTCTGATCGTATGGTGTGTCTAGGTCCTCTCCTCCCTAGGTCAAAAGATTCATTCCCTCAACTGATATCTGAACTCCTACTGTGTGCTAGGCAATGTTCTCCATGCGAGCCACACATCACTAAAGAAAACAAAAACCCCTGCCTTCGGGGAGCTTGCCGTGCAGAGGATAAGAGCATTGAAGAGGTGAGCTCCACCGAGGAGTGGAGCACGAACCTGTTGCCTGGACGATGCGAATGAAACCATGTGGATGGAAGATACCAAGCAGCCAACATTTCACCAATTTCAAAGGCAGATCTGTGCGAACTTTCCTGGTGCCTTCAGGTGGGCGCGTGATGCGATTCTCGGCTTTTGAAATGAGATCTGAACAGATGGATGATGTACTACAGAAAACCTAAAATAACCGAGTCCTCTCACGTTAAATACCTTGAGAATTACACAAAGCAAGATGACATGTATCAAAAATTCTCAAACACTGACCACAGGAAGCACCACCGCACTCACACACCCGGTCTCTCTCAGAGCGACATGTCTGTGCGAGGTCTCTAACTCGTCTACGTGTTTCCTTTGGGTCCACCTTCACCCACCACACCTTTGTGTCCTCCCACCCAGCTAGCTGACATGCAGCGGGTGCATAATCCATGATCATTAAAGAAACAAAGAATCTTAGTCATTTTTTACCTAAGTAAGTGAAATAGCCTCCTAAAAGTTTCCCTTTAACAATTCTTGCAGAAATTACTTTAATGCCACTTTTCTTTCTTCTACGTAAATGAAACACAGTATTCTATGCAATTACAAACATTTTAAAGTTACCGTTCATACAGACCAGTTTAGAGAACAATCCCTAACACAACTCCTGCATTTATTACTCAGCCCACGTGTTACATAATCAAATGAGTGTCTTAACAGTTTAGCATTATAGTATTCATCAGAAGAAAATGCAAATATTGAACGCGTCTGTTTTTGGTGTATTTCCTTAGTTTTGAACAGTCTGATGCTTATTACTTTGTAAATTATGAGCTCCTGAGCACTTCTTTGATTCCAGCCAAAGCCTCTGGCAATCTGAGTATCCGACAGCAATTGTGCCTGTGAGCTGCCCAGCCAGTAACCGTCCTTCCTGTTGCCTTCCATAAGAAAACACTGAGCGATGTGTACAGCAAGAAAAGTCCATTTCCCAGCTTCCCTTACCTATGGGAGCCAAGGTGAAATCAGCCCTTAGTCTTTGAGGGGCACTGTGTGTGGTCCCTCACTCCGTTTTTCACACCTGGAACTCCTGCACCGGGGCTGGAACCCCAGCTGCCAGACTGCAGGGAGTTAGGCACTCAGGATGGCGAAGTGGAAAGCCCTCAGGAGGCCGTGTCTTTCCCGGCTTCATGTGCAGGCATACCTGGCCTGGACTGCTTACCTCCACGCTAGTTGGACAGGAGTGACAGCAACTCTCTCGTGTAGACCACACTGTTCCAGTCCCAATTCAAGCTTTCCTAATGCTGTGTTCAGAGACCGATTTGATTTAGCTGGGGTGGAAGTGAAGAGATCTGACATTCTTAGCCCTCTGCTTTACTAGTCTTGCTTCCTGGCCAATTTATCTACCATCAGGGTTTCCACTATCGACTCTGAACTCAAGATTCCTGTTTGATTTCCCCCCCCATATCTAACCTCCAAATCTCTAAGTAGCTTCAAATATGTCCATTTGGATGTCCCACAATTACTTTAAAATGTGAATTTATTTCTTTTAATGTTTTGACCCTTCTCAATTTCCTTATCTTTAAATAGATTTTCTCAATCAATCAGGTTTAAGAATGTAGGGTTTCTCAAAAAAAAAAAAAATCTACTAAATAAGATCTTCCTGAGCCAGCCCTGGAAACTGAAGTTCTAATGAGATACCTGGGAGCTTGTTTGAGAATCTCCTATTATTTTAATTCATTTGATTTTAATTCATTTGTCTCCTGCCCTATATTCACTATATCTCGGTGTCCCATGATGTGGCCTTGTGACCTCATTTCCTACTACTCTCCCCCTCACAGTTCCTTTAGCATTCCTGACTCTCTGTTGGCTGGAGGCCTTTGCTGAGTCTGTTCCTCCTGCCTGAAACACCCTTCCCTCGGGTCCCCTCCAGGTTAACTCCTTCCCCTGCTCCAGCGGTTCAATGAGGGCTAGCCTAACCAACCTACATAAAGCTGCAACCCATCCACCAACCTGAAGCATCTTACCTGCACTTTATTTTCCCCATGGCCTTTACCACACAGGTTCTATCATTTGCTAATGTATTGTGTTTCCTTTGTCTCTCTCCTCACCAGCATGTAAGCACCTCCAGGGCCAGGCTTTTTGCATTTTCCTCACTGGAACTGTACTGGTAAGAGCTCAATAGATAACTGTTGAATGAGCTAAAGATTTTCTCAGACACATCTCTGATGTCCTTCCTTCCCATTCTCATTGCTCCATTCCAACATTAATCCTGGACTTCATCGTTCTTAGACTGTTTTTAAACAATAGACTCTATTTATACTGTCATTCTCTCCAAACCACCTGACATACTTCCAGACTTAATCTTTCCAAAAACACTTCTTTGGGGAGGTCACGTCCCTACAATGATTTGGCCCCTGACTGGCCCAAATAGAGATATTATATACTGGCATCATGCTTGAATGAGAAATTGGATCAGACAAGGTCTAAGGTCCTCTTCAAATCGTCGATGCTGTATCTAAACGACTCATTTCGGCATCCAAACTGCTCCGTCATCCAGCAGTGCCTCACCTATCCAAATTTGCATCCTGCTCCTTCCAAGTTTCTCTCTGCTCTTGGCCCGGTTCCCTAAGAACGCTCAAAAAAGCCATATTCCCTTTCACCGTTTTTTCAATGGGTCGCTCTGTCTTCAACACCCTCCTGACTATTAAAAAAGATGGCAATACCCTTTGGAACCTTGCTACTCAAACTGTGACCTGTAGGCCGGCATTAGCATCACCTGCAAGCTTGTCAGAAATGCAGCAACTCTGGCCTCACTGCAGACCCACTGATGCAGCCAGATCTCTGGTGATTCATGTGCACCTTAAAGTTTGAGAAGCTCTGTGTGAGCGCTCATCTCAAGTCACTCCTCAGTGACGTGTGCTCTCAGCAGGCCTCATGCTCTTGTGTCCTGACCCTCCACAGGACCTAAGTCACCCACAGCAAGCACAATATTCAATTAACAGCATCCCCTCGTGGACTATTATTCCTTATTTCGTCTAAGTCTTTTCTCCCCAGTTTGGTTGTAAATAAGTTGCACAGGGCAGTCATGCATCTGGCCAATCTGGATGCAGAGAACAGAAAGCCACTCGAGTTACTTCAAAGAAAAAGGAGCCAGTCCTAGCACTGTTTGGGAACTGAGACTAGAAAACTCAGTTTTCTAGGGAGGGAGGGAGGGAGGCACTCCAGGGTCTGGCCACCCTTTTGACATCTGTGTCTTTCTGTCCCATTCTCTCCATGCAGGGCTTTCTCTCTCCTGTCTTTCTGTGCACTCAGTTTCTGCTTCCTCATCTGCAGCGTCTGCATGACGTATCATAGCCAGCCACTCTCTTCTGCCCCAGCCTGTATACCTCTTTCCTTTTCTGCTTCAATTTTCACTCTAAGTCTCTAAGCTTAACTCATCTCGTAAGAGAGATAATCACCACAAAGAATCTTTTTGAGACAAACCACAAAGTTACAAGTGTCTGAACCACCTATGGATTGTCTACCTTGGGTTGGGAGCCTACCCTGGTCCAATCCTCTGAGCCCAAGAGGTTTCCGTAGAGCACAAGGCCCTTTAGGCAGCGGGAGACTCCTCAGGAAACAAAAGTGTGGGCAGAGCAGGCAATGAGCCACATCGTCAGCTCCCAGAGTCCTTATTTACGTTGTCCTCACCACAGTCTGGAGCAAAATGCCGAGCCCATAATAAACAGAAACCAACCAATGTGGCAGGGAGGGATCATTCACCAAGTGCCACTGTGCGCCCGACACTGTGCTGGGCGCACAGAGAACACCAGGATGAAGTAAGAAGTGCTCCTTGTTTACCCAGAGCTCTCAATCCAAATGTGTCACTGCACTAGCTACTCCACCTTGGGCAGGGACATAAACCACCTGGGCCACAGTTTCCTCAACTGTCAGATAAGATCACCTTCACCCACCTCCAAGGAGTGTTGTAAGGCCCTGTAAGGCAATCTTTACGAAAATGCTCTGCAGAATACATACGTGAGTTAAAAACAATACTGTAGCCTTTCACTAGTAACAAAATCCACAGCTTTGGCACTGTTTTCTGGTCTTTGCTCTCAGACTTATTTCCCACAGTATATGATTCATCAATTGTTACTATGTGAAAGAACAATCCCAACTGTTACCACTATATTTTCATTACCTGTATGGCTCACTCACATGATGATGAGGAAAATTTGCTCATTTCACTCAGAAGTATATGAAAAAAGAAGGAATACATTTTTACTTTGTACATTTCTATAACACTATCATCCATGCCACTGTGCATCTGAAACTATAATGTCCTATACATGTTTTCATTACATTGCAAATAATAAGTATGACCTAAATCCCTATGTAGGACACAGGTCAGTTTTGACTCTTGTGTGGCTTTCTCCCCAGAGCAGTTTCAATTGGTATTTCCAAAGCCATGTAGATATTAGAGCACAGTGCCCCCCCCCCCCTTTTGTAACATGGGGACTCTGAGGAGAAAAAAATAATACAATGGCCAGTCTCAAATCCCTGGAATCCTAGTCTCCTAACTTCCTTTTCTTCCTTCCTTTCTTTTCCTAAAATCCCTTTACCCCCTGCCCCACATTAAAGCGTGGGGTGTGGGCGAGTGTGGGTATCGGTGATGATGGTGACATAGACCAGTTCTCAAAAACATGTTATGCCACCCTTTGCAAGATCCAAGTATGGCTTTATGGGAGAGAAAAACAAAAGAAAACAAAACTTGAGATAAATATAATCTTGGCTTTGCCACGAGGAAAACCAAGGAATATTTACGGAGTAACTGCCACATGTGAGGCAGGATGCTGAAGGCTCCTGAGATAAGATGGAGAGTGTCTCGGCCCTCCAAAACTCACTTGCCCTTGGGCATCTGTTGCTCCTGGCTGAGGAGTATATTCATTCAACAGCTGGCCCTGGGTGGAGCAAAGAAAAGAGCTTCCACCTTGCTAAAAAGTCTGCCCAGCTAGCCAAAGTGCGGGTTTCGGCGAAAAGGAAAAACAAAAACGAAACCTCTTAGGGAGCTGGGTGAGACTCTGCTGCAGGAGGCAGAAATGCACAGACTGTAAGGTACAGTACTCGCTGAGCACCCAACCCCAATTACGGCTCCTTGCGCTCTGGGAGGCAAGGGGCGGTAGATCAAAGGATCCTGCAGCCTGGGAAAACAAACCTGCTTCTCGGGGAGCCGTGATGTGTGGGGTGCAAAAGGTGGGCGGCGGGCTGGGAATCTGTTCACTAGGGTGGGGACGCCGAATGGGGACGCGGAGGTTCGTGCGCTAGTGGGAGGGAGGTGGGTTGGGCAAAAGCGCTGGTTGACAGCGATCCAACGATCGCGCTGCGGTGTGAAGCAACCTTCGCGTGTCTGGAGCTGGGAAGGGGTCTGTGAGTGCAGTGGAGGTGCGGCAGGAAGAAAGGTCCGCTAGGGGCGACAGCCTGGGGCAAGAGGTGGGACAGACATCTCTTCCCCCACAGAAGAGCGCGCGCGCGCACACGCGGACACACACACACGCGCGCGCGCGCACACGCACACGCACACACACACACAAGACCCCAGGCTGGCCCGGAGCCGCTCCCCTCCTCGCTCCGTACACAATTCCCCGCTGCGGCGGCCACTCACCCTCCGCGCGGGAGCGGATCTCCGACACGGTCCTCCGCATGGTGGACATCGCGGCGATGGCTGCAGGTGGATCTTGAGTCCAGATTCTGCACCTGTCACTACTCCGCTCAGGCGGGAGACCTGGCTGAGCCGCGCGGAGCGCTCAGCTGCAGCGCAGACCCGGCCGCCCACCCAGGGCAGCGAGGCCGCGGGGCGCAGCCCCCGCAGGCGGGCGACAAGAGGAAGAGGCGACGAGGGTGGCGGCGTCCGCAGAGCTGGGCGAGCTCTCCCTGCAGACTTGGAGGGGGCGGCTCGGCGAGGGGCGGAGCTGGGGCTCCGGCGCCAGGGAGGGGGCGCCGGGGCGCGCGTCCATTCGCTCCCGCGGCAGCGCTGCGAGCAACGCTGGAAAGGGGCAGGGAGATGCCCCAGCGCACCTCCCTCGCCCCGCCCCTGTTCGGACCATACCATCCCTGAGGGGGGAGGGTTGTCAGCTACCAGCCTCCTCCTCGCCCGGTTGCTGCTCTACCCCTGGTTTCAGCTCCTTCCTGTCTTTCCTTAACGGCTCTCTGACCCTCTCGAGCCTTGACCAGGGGAGAATGGGTGCTCTAGTTCCAGCATCCTTGAATAGCCCCTCCCGTACCCTCTGGCTGTCAAAAACAATAAAATCGACCGTGCTCTGCAGGGTGGGGTTGGGTCTGAGTGGGCAGGCAAGGGGCGAAAGGGGCTGGAAGGCCAAGCTTGAGTTCTAGCCCCTACAGTGGAAAGGGACAGCGAGTTCCCCACTCAGGGACGACAGCAGCCCTGTCGGCCAGAGCCGTACTTGCTCTCCGGCCTGGCCCACAAGCAACAGGCTCCGAGGCCAAGTTCCCTGATCGCCGGGTCTCCAACCTTTGGTACTTGTGTGCTTCTGGGGCTGGCCTGCGAGTGGGCCCGGCACATCCTGCTTAGTGCATGCTCTGCAGCCCGACAAAGTTCTGGAATTGCAATGAAATCAACTACTGGGCCAGGCGGTGCAAAAAGGAGTTTTTTGTTTTGGGTTTTTGCTCTTAGTAAAAACTGCAGGAAGTAGTTTTAACTGAAAAGAGAAGAGCGGTGCTTGTATAGAATCCACAAATACATTCAATTTTCATTTGCCCCATATCCCAAAGATCATCGTAACCTCGTTACCTTTTGTTTTGTATGCAAGTTATAAGAAGTACGGTATTTTTATTTTTATTATTGATTTCATCTTTTAAGTTAGAATGTATGTGACTAAATAGATTCTGGTGAACTGGTTCAATGATGAGAAAGGAATGAATTAAATTAGAGGCAATCTTCCTCATCTTGTGCTCTTTCTCCAGCACCGGGTGGAAGAGGGCTTTATACGGAGGTCTTTTAGTGAAATTGCTTTCATATCCTGAAGGGAGAGATCTGGAGACATTTCACCGGAGAGCTAAGTAATTATTCCCAAGCCTCAAGAAAAAAAAAAAAAAAGTAAAATCTGCTAATAGCATCTTATCTCCATCTGTGGTATTTCCTCTGCCTCCTGCAGGCAGCATTTGCTAATCAGAGCCCTGCCCTGCATTAATACTGAGTCAGGCAGCCAGTGCATATTTGTAAAAAACCCACCCTACTTGACTCTGATTCAGAGCCTGGGAGTAGAACAAAAAAAAAAAAAGCCCTTCCAGTGTTGAGGAAACATGACAGGGCAGAGCAGGACTCGAACTGAATGTGCTTGTTTCAGTGATGGATGGTCATGATTTACAAGTGTGTTCTTCTGAAAGGAAGATGTGAGTACACAGCTTGGTAAGGGCTGTGGTCACTGGCCATTTTCATTCCTTCCTGGCCCAGGACCGCCTTGTGTAAATGAAGCAGGCTTCATTCATTCAAATGAACTTGAAACAAAATCAGAAGGAATACAACAAGAAGTAGTAAAAAATCAGCTTTAAAACTCAGTGACTAGAAACCAGAGAAAACACAGGGCTTTCATGATGAATATCTCAGGTGTAATTTACAGAAAGCCAGAGCCAGTTTGTGCTCAAAGTTGGTGCACGGCATCATGGGAGCACTTCATTTATGAGCGGTCGGTCACCTGTGAACTTCCTCGTGAGCCCTCCAGTAGAGTTTGGTGCTGCTTATTTACAAATGGTGATTATTTGCAGGGAGTTCCAGAGATTATCCCTGTTTTCTATAGAGCACTTCATTGTATTTGTGCCTTTGTGTGTGTGTGTCCCATTGATAGTCCATCAGCAGAGATGACAGCATGTGTCACCCCTACAGGAAATGACAGCAGTCTTTTTTATTCAGAGAATGCTGTGTGATACAGTCTATAGCTTACTGTGTATCCTTCCCCAGATTATTCTCTCACCATATCCACACTGGTAAGAGTGTCCCAACTAACTCATTTCTGAAAACCATTCATTCCGGACTGCTAGAAATCACACACATTTTTATTGGTTTAGAAACCTGACTGAAGTTGAGCATAGCGCTGATCTGCATCTATCTGATTTCCAAGTCCTCTCAGATCTCATCTTCCACTGTTGTAAGAAGCACAGTGTACCAGCCGTTGGCAGGGGACTCGGGTTCTAGCAACATGAGCTTGTCACAGAATCTGTACTACAATTCAGACGTCAGCGAGATCATTTAAAAACTTTCAGGTCCGATGACTCCATGCTGATGGACTTAGAAAGAAGAGGATTATTCAAGGGCAGCTACTCCAAGGATCAGGTTTTATCAACCTCTACAAAATTTACACTGAATGCATAGTATGTGTGAGGTGCTGAGCCAGAGTGCCAGGTTATACAAAGACACTTCGAGCACACGTGAAAGTCACCCAGCGGTGTAACTAGATGGCTGATCCTTCATGCCAAATGGACAAGCAGCACCAACTACAGACATGGGGAGAAGGGGAGAGTCCAAGAACGGGGGTGATCCACATAGTTGAGCCAGGTCTTGAACTAGGGGTTAGGCTGTACAAATGAGCCAGCGTTCCAGATGGAAATGCTTGGCATATGGCCAGTACTCAATAATTGTTTAACAGATATTTAAGGTAAATGCAATGCTGAAAAAGCATATGTGTTGGAGGGGCCAGGAGATAAATTTTCCTGCAACATAGGTTTTAATCTGTATGCTTTACATGGGAGAATTTTATGTTAGGCGAATTGAATTGTATGTTGTGTGAATTGTATGTTAAAGCTGTTAAAAAATTATCTCCAGAGGTGTCAGGCACAGAATTAGGAAGTCTATAAAGTAAAAAGGAGATGGTAGGAATGTCCCTATCTTGCTGGATTTTCACTTAGTAATGGCTTGAGTTGGTTATTGTTTCAGGCCACCAAGAATTAAGAATTGGTCCCCTTTGGTAGGAACTCATAGCCAAGTAGGTGAGAGAAGCATGCTCACTAATTTATTAACTTCTAATACAGACAGAAGTCCTTTGGGAACTTGTGGCTGAAGGTATGGAGACAGGCCTGAGAACCCTGCTTCTGGCTGAGACCGAGGCAGGGAAAGTTGGTTCCCATCGTACTATAAAATACAGATGCTGAACGATGCTGGCCACTGTAGTTTAAATTATTTTGCAGAAGCACAAAAATAATTAGGTATATTAATCTAAAATTTTAGATGATTACATTTTTAGTTTAAAATTGGGATGAAGCTATAACATAAAATTCTATCAAATCACAATGCTCCCTGGTGACAGTAAGAAAAGAAACTTACTACCTCTGGTGTGTGATTGGTGTTACACTGATTTGATGGATTAGTGGATGGAAGATATATTATCAGACTTGGAAGGCTCTTCCCCAAAGATTTCCCACCTGGATTGCTCCCTTTCTGCCACCATTTCTTACAAGTGTTCCTCTCTTAAGACACCAGCAAGTTCTCTAGACTCTGTTTCCAAAATATGTGTTAAGTCTCCACATCTTCACCTCTACCCCTCTTCTGTTTTTTAAACATTTTATTTATTTATTTTTTAAAGAGAGGAGAGGGAAGGAGAAAGAGAGGGAGAGAAACATCAATTGGTTGCCTCTCATAGGCACCTCGACAAGGGACCGAACCTGCAACCCAGGCATGAGCCCTGATCAGGAATCGAACTGGCAACCTTTTGGCTTTGCTTTGTGGGATGATGCTCAGCCAAAAGAGCCACACACGTCAGGGCCACCTCTAGCCCTCTTATATAAGCCACTGTCACTGCTCACCTGCAGTAGCCTCCTAACTAATCTCCATGCTTTTATTTTTGTCAGCCATTCATCTTACAGAAGCCATAGTAATTATTTTAAAACAAAAATCAGTTTATGTCATTTCTTAAGACTCTTCAGTGGCTTCCCATAGCACGTGGAATGAAACCCAAACCTTTTATGGTCTTGTCCTTGACTACCTCTCAGACTCATCTCCTTCTACTGCCTCATTGGGTCACGGGGCTCAGATTATTCCAGCCCACCCCAGCTAATACTGCCCCACATCCCCCAATGCCAGCCGACACCCGATTACCTTATTCTGTTTTTCTCATAGCTATCTGAAGTTTTCTTATTTGTTTGTTTACCTGTTTGTGATAAATATGCCTTGCTCTATTTGTTTTACTACAATTTGTCTACTTTCAGAATAGTGTCTGTTATATAGCGTAGGATCAATAAGCATTTGTTGAATGAATGAGCTGAAAAATGTGTGTGCTATAAATGATCTTGTTCCCTGAGGTTGAGGACTGGAAATAAGTAGGAAATAGGTAGCATTCTCTTTGAAGCGGTGATACATTTGCACCCTTCATAAGCATGTAAACAGGAATATATTACTTTGCCAGAATTGTTTACAAAAAATAATTTAGAGTCTATATGCCATGAAGTGCTTGAGGTGAGAAAAACGTCTTGTGACTACCATATTGTCTTTGGCCAAAGTGAAGTGGTCAAATTTGAAAAACAAACTGATTTCAATCCAAACTTCTAAACCCATTGTTGTGTAAATAATCCAGGCATGTATTCTTACTCATATGGTAAAAATCAACATTGTTTTTCTCATGCCTGTGGTTTCTTTCCCATGCCTGTTTTATTGATCTCTTTTTAAGTGCCTTAACAAGGTTTTAATTCAAAGTTATAGTCTTTAAACATCATTATCGTCACATACTAGAAATCTCCAAAAACAAAAAAATGCAATGAATTTTGCTTCACTACAATTGAAAATTGTTTGCTACTGTTTAAGTGAAACTACACTTTTGAAACATGGATTTCTATTATTTTAAAGGACTCTTAAAAATGTTCAAATGCCCTCCAGCATATTTTAAATAACATTCAATTCATACACAATCTTTTAGGAAAACATTTATTGAATGTTTTATTCAAAAAGTAAAATGAACATTCAAGCAAAAACAATCCTAGTGTTGAGATATTGAATTCAAATTTATTATTTAAAACTAATGATAAGGTATGGTTTTTACTTTAAAATTTTTCTACCAGAGCCAACAAGTGAAAAATAATGCTTAATAGGAAGTACTGTTCAAAAGTGAACAAACAATATTCTAGTAATGCTGATCCTCTTATACAATATTGTAAAATACTTAATGAAATTCATGGATACATTTTAGTGTAGTATTGCCACGAGTTTTGACATTTTAAAAAGCAAGTTTATTGAAGTATAATTGACATACAATAAACTTCCTATATTTAAAGTGTTAGGGTTTGATAAGTTTGGACATATGTTTACACCTATGATGCCATCACCACACTGAAGATAAACATACCCATCACTTCCGAATGTTTCCTCTGTCCCCTCAGAGGGTTGTGATGTGTAACTACAGTGACATCCATTCATCACAGTTTATTGAGTGCCCACTGTATGCTAGCTATTGAGCTGAGTAATGGAGATAGAGTGGTCAGCTAAAACAAATAGGCTCTGGTCCCATATAGCACTTACGATAGTAGTTGAATAATTATATAAGTAAATGAACGTAAAATCACGACTGTATATTATAGTCTAAAGGAAAGATAGTCTGCAGCTGTAGATATTGATGGTACTTCAACATATTTCTTGGCTTTCACACTTATATATGGAACTCTTAGAAGCTGCTTATCTGTGCCTTTGTAATATATCTGGAAATGTACATTAACATCTTGTTTCCAGTGGATGTTTTGGCTTTTATCTCGGAAAGAGTGTAGTGTTTGTTGTATAGAAAGGAGAACCAGTGAAGACAAGAAATTTTATTTAACTTATTTCCTTGGTGTTGACCAGAAAGCCAATATTATAAATGAAAAGAAGCTTCCAAGTAAATCTGACCTTTTTTTTCCTTGCCATGTCACATGAAGGGCTATTTCAGGGAGGAAAGGTGACAATAATGAGATAAAAAGCATTGAAAGAGACCAAATTCCCCAGAATTTTTATTAAAAATGGAGGATGGCAGCAATGAGATAAATAAATATTATTATCAAATACAATTTTGTGATCCCATGACTTTTAATTTAGATAAAGGCCAGACTTCAGTAAGATGGTTTCCTGATGGATTGAAATAAGCTATCGCTTTCAAATATGAAACACTTACCAATTGTGTTTGGGCCTCTTGGATGATGTATCCTCTGTTCAGGTTCATAATTCACTGCAGTGTGCAGCAAATTTATCAGAAATTTTTTCCCCAAAATGCTCAGAAACAACATATGCTGCAAAGAGGAATCATTTATTGCTGTAGATTCTTTCCAACTTTGAACTCTGATGAAATCTATGAAATGGAGAAAGAGTATCAATACTTAATCTCAATTACATTTTAGTATTTGCCCCATAAAAAAGGAGCCACGGGGAAGTACTGTAAAGAAAAAATGTAAAGGAAGGAAACTGACAACAGATTCAAGGTGTATGAAGCTGGAGACATTGATGGTAAGAGCAAAGTGACCTAAGGTCAAGTGTGAGAGTAGAGGCTTGGACCTTTTGTATAGATCTTGCCTATCCCATACTTCAAGTGTCAGCTCCTCTGCCCTGCCTGTTTTGTTTTGGGGTTTTTTTTGGGAAGGGGTCTGTTTTTTTAATTGGTCTGAATTCCTAAAAGCTGACCTCAGCCTGCCAAACGTGGGACCCCTTCTCTCCTGTTCCTGGATCCTTGCTTTTCTGACTCCTGCTTACCTCCCCTACTTTCAGAAGTCATATACCCTGCAATTGAAGCGACTATAATCTGTTGCCTGCATAGCCCCTCAAAGTTTCCAGTGCCCATTGGCCTCATTTTATTACTAGTTTTGGCCCCTGTTGGCTTCTGACTTGTTTTTGATCTAAAATGACAGTATAGGAGGCAAAGGGAGTTGAGTAGGCTGGGACATTCTGAGACATGAATTTGAATAAGTACACGGGAACCGAATTAGGGAGGACCATGCAAAGCAGCAGCGGTGATGGAGTGGATGCACAAAGTGAAAGGGAGTCACCGGATACATGGTGTTTTAAAAAGGTTCCGTGGTGGTAACAGGGTAAGGAGCATGAATGAGAAGTAAAGAGACCAAGTTGGAGATGGCAAAGATCTGTTTAATGAACAGAGGAAATGGTGATTTTTTTTAATAAAAATAAGCTTGAATGTAATATGAGACCATTTTAGTAACAATGATGAAACTCTGGAGAATAAAGGACAATAGTCTGTTTACCTGGGGAAGAAAAAACAGATAATCTTTGTGTAATTACAGATAAAGCATAAATGTAGATACAATTATATTTGAATTTTTTAGATGTTGGATCAATTTCTTATTGAATTGGAAATTCTACATTTGGAGTAAACTTTGTTACTTCCTTTGGAAGATGCTAAATTTATGTTTTATTCGAGCATATAATTATTGAAAGGGTTTTATCTTTTCGTGATAGTAGAGCTTTTAACAGTCTGAAAATATGCGTGATTAATTTAAAAACCTCATTGGTGTCAATTCTGGTTAAGTGCAAAAACTGGAATCAGAAGTCTGTCTCAGTCCTGGCCCTTTCCAGTGGCTTGACCTTTAGAATGGCTTGTAACCCTTCCTGACACGCTCATTAGCAGAAGCGGTTAACACGCAGGCTTGGCAGTCAAACAGCTAGACTCAGATCCAGGTTCTACCACTAACTGGTGGTGCCACTTTGGCCAAGTGACTTCACCTCTCTGTGCCTCATCTGTGAGATGGGGGATGATTATAATGCCCATTTTATGGGAATGCCGTGAGAAGTACATGAGAATTTACTGCAATGTACTATATAAATTTTAGTTATTATTATTTATTGCACTCAGTGTGTTTTTATACTTAGTGAGTAACATAAAATTAAATGATTTTAGGTACGAGAGGCATTTTCCTCAATAATGCTTTGTACAGTCAAATAACAGCAATTTATGTTATCATTTATACGACAAATGGCATAAATGTTGGATGTGTAATATTAATGCAGAATTCTTTTTATTGGTTTCAAGAGACCTGTTACAAACATGCTCATTGGTAATATCTATTAAGATAGTAAAACAAATATGTCTCTTTATATTATTTAGAATAAGATTCAACTGCATAGAGTGGATCACACCAAAATAACAGTGGTTTAAACCAGGTGGAAGTTTCTTCTCTGGCACATTGAAGAAGGCTGAAGATGGGTTCCAAACTATCATGAGAGGTCCAGGGTCTTCCCTTTCTGCTCTGCATGCTAACATACGGCTTCCCTCTTGAAGGTCAGCTCACAGCCCCAGCTGGCTTCTGGTATACCGGCCATAGGATCCGCACTGGAAGATGGGGAAAGGAATAAGGGTAGAGTGGGACCCCAGTATGCTGAGTCAGATCTCTTTAAGCATTTCTTCCTGAAGTCTCACATGGAAGTCTTGCTCCTATCTTATTGGCTGAAAGGGTGGCTGATAAATTTAGTTTTTGATTCAGCTGGCGATGTACCTAGATACAATTTGGGATTCTGATACCCATGAGGAAGGAGAGAATAGATTTGAGGGTAGGCAGGCAGCCAGCATTCTCGGCCACACTTTCCCACATATCTCAGAAATTGTTCTCAAGGTTGCATTATTAAAATGCTGGAGTTCTTCATGGACATACTCAATGAAAGTATGTATTGTTCAAATTGTGTTTTCAAATCCTTATAAGAAAAAAGGAAAACACTTTTTTTCATCTAAGAAATAGGCTTGATAAAACAGGTTTTAGTCTGCTGGAGTTTAGCAAAGAATTTATTAAATGCTTATTGATTATGATATTGCATTGAACACAGTAGAAAATAGAGGGAGAAATTAATTTAATGAATTAGTAACTTAGTTATTAAGCGGACTTCCTGGTTTAAAGCAAATAGAATCTTAGGGGTGAATAGGACTCAAAGCGATGGATGAACTCAAAACATAGGAAGATCTATTGCAATTTTTCTCTGCTTAGATCAGAAAAGGGGGAAAAAGAAGTAGAGATTTTTGCATAATAGCATTTTTGGAGCATGGGTGCCTCAGCTGCACACACACCGCACTGTGAGGGGCAGGCCCGTACCCGTTGGGGAGCCACGGTGGCTGTCTGGTCAAAGGGAGTTTCCTGTGTCCTTGGGGACAGCTTTTGGTGCCTGAAAAGATTATTCAAAGCAAACTTTATTTTTAAAAATTAATATAAAATTTATTAAATTTATATGTTAAAAAGTTATTTCTTCCCTAATCATTGAAATTCATGTTCTTCTGCTTAAAAAATCTAGCAAATTTTCAGAATTTTTTTTAAGGAGGTAGTTGATTAATATTGGAGTCCACTTGTAAACTGAAATGCCCTTAAACATTTTATGAGGTTGATAACATTTTTAAAGTCCTTTAGTCACTTGAAAGAGATTTCCAAGTACTTTAACCATTACAATAGAATAAATTTAACTTATAAAAATTAGTCCTAGGCTTTCTTAAGCTTTCTAATATAGATAGATTTCAACATAAAAATCCTAGATATGAATCAATGTTTTTCAGCCTTGTCAATTTAATTTGGAATCGCAAGGATGAAATATTTTCGTAGTAGATCAAATTCTCTTAAATACATCGAGAATAGAGAGGAGACCTTAATGTTGGAAATGTACCAAATCCTTACCCCATGTCCCCTCCTTCCACAACTCCCCAGCCCATCTTATAGATGGACAAGGTTATGCTCTCCTCTTGACCCTTGTGGGAACATGCAACCTAAAATATTTATCTACACTAAGGTATAGAAAAGCTGTAATTTCAGAGCTTCCCTTGGGTGTTTAGGTGGCCAGAATTTGGCAAGCAAGGACAGGTAGGTCTGCTGTTTGAAAAGATGGATTTTTCTTTACTCACCAACAGGCCGCTCCCTGTGTTTTGAAACTGGAGGATGAATTTGATAATAGTTAGAATGTGCATGAATAATGAAAAGTATGTGTTGTTGCTGAAAGAGGCACTGTGTGAGGATCATTCATTAGTATGAATCTGTTGTGTATTGTCTTTGAAAATCATGCTTGTTCTTAGTGTGTGTGTTAGAAAAAGAGAGTGAAGTGTGCAAGTTTGATACAGTTGTTACGTTTTAATTGAGCAGAAAGAATGAGGAGGCTTGGTGTTGCCTCCCACTGATGGAAGGAGGTCAAACTAAGCAGGTCCTTCAAGTACCACTATTTATCCATTCCACAGCCCTCCCCCTGTTTATTTCACTCAATACCAAGTGATTCAATCTTTATGAAATAGGTTACTGAGTCCAATACATTGCACTGGCTTCAAGAGGGTGGTTGTTTCCTTAAGTAGAACAGGAAGTCGGCATTGAAAGTTTAAGCATTTGGGGGGAAAAAGGAGAATGGACAGCAGGTTGGAATCAAGTCTAGAAAGGGCAGTTTGCCCTCACGGAGACTCCCTGTGGGGGGGTACAACTATTTCCCCCTTGCTCTTGGACTATGGGAACCTTCTATTTACCTTGAAGTTTTACACAAATTTTTTTAAGACTTTGACATATTTCAGACTTACAGAAAAGTTAGAGCATTTTAATTTATTCACTTTGTCATTCTCTCTTTTCCCCTTTTGTGTTTTTTCCTAAGCCACTTGACTGAATTGCTGACGCAATGCCTCTTGCTCTTAAATCCTTCCGTGTGTATTTTATTATGATAAGCACAGCACAGTAATGAAGGTCAAAAATTTAATATTAAAATGATACTGGTATCTAATCTGCAGACCTTATTCAGACTTTCTCATTTATCCCAGGATCGTGCTCCATGTCATGTGTGGCAGTCAGTTGTCACATCCCTTTAGACTCCTTTCATCTGGGCCAGTCCTTCAGTCTTTCTTTGTAGGTCACAACATTGGCATTTCTGAAGAGTACAGACCAGTTGTTTTGCAGAATATCCATTAGTTGAGTTTGACTGATGTCTCCCTGTGGTTTGGACAGCAATACTGCAGAAGTAACATTGTGTTCTCCCCAGTACATTCTTCCAGGGGTGACAAGATGTGGATAGCCCATTACTATTGGTGTTCACTGTGATCACTTGGTTAAAGTGGTGATGGCCAGGTTTCCCTTTTGTAGTTAATTAGTAGTTGTGTGGGGAGACTAGTTTTATTGTATATTTCTAATTGTCATACAATATAATTCTACTCTGTACATTTGGAAAAGAAGTTCTGTTATGTCTTTTTCTGATTTCCCCGCAGATTTACTCTTTCATCTTCTACTTGCCTACTCCAGCTCTGCCATTGGTACCCACACTTCCTCTCTCTGGTCTAGACCTGTCCACACTGGCCTTAGCAGCGGGGAAAGGACCCACAATTCTTATTACTTACTTCCCCATCTCTTCAATTCCCAGAACATGGATGTAAAAACTACCTGAAATGTACTTCATGGAGGGTTTCTCGGGTTGCTGAAAGGAATTATTAAAAATGGAGAATAAGAGAATGTTCCTTTTTTCAATTTATGACACTTAAGGAAGGTTTTTTTGTTGAGTAGTTTACCTAATACTGCTGTTAGAAAAGGCACGCAGGCCAGTTTGTACTGTAGGCCTTACCTACGTTTGTTATGCAGGGAGCTGAGTTCCTACATGAAAAGAGTCACTAAGCTTAATAAAAACACTATTGTTAGAACTAAAATTCCCATTTATTCTTTAATATTATCATATGTCTAGTAAAAGCTCAAGATGCCTTCACTTTTAGAAGTTCCTTGCAGATAAGCTGGTTGTAAAGATGGGGAAATTTTTCTCATTGTAGAAAATTTCTTTATATTGGCTTAAATGAAAATAATAGTGACAGGAAACATTTTACTCTGACCTGTAAGAAATCTTGTTGCTCCTAGTTTTTCTCCATAGATTAGGTAGTTGAAACATTTATAGAGTAGATAATAGGCATGTCCTTTTCAGTGTCTGTTCCCACGATGTATTATAGAATGTTCAGGAATACGTACGTGAGAAATAAGACACCATTTTCACTGAGAGGTAATGAGAGGAATAGCGTGCTTATTGAAGTTTTCATTCTGCCATAAACCTGGTCCAGTGAATGTTTCATCCTATGTAATAAGAGGAAAAGTGAATCTTACATTTTCTCAATTTCATTTTAGATTGTTTCCTGCCATTAGGAAGTACATAGGGAGATTGGTTCTTGTTTTTTGTTTTTTTTTCTCCTCACAACGTAGTATGTCCTGGAAGGGAAACTGACAATTGAGCGTGCTGAGACAGTGAGTGAGTTACTTGGGCTGGTCACCTTGAAGAAACTGAAAAAAACTGGCAGCCATTCAAACACAGAGATTGAATGAGTTAAGGGTAAAACTGATCTGTCTTGCAGCTTTCTGTCCAAAAGACTGTCTCCTTTTGTAGAAGCTTTGGAGCCTGAACTCTCTTGTTTTGAGCACTGAGATGTTTTGAAAGCCCTGACTGCTACCCAATAAAATCTATCAAGTAAGGTCAAGGGACCTACTTCCTCCTGTTGGGATGCAGGCATCCAGGCAGTGTGCTCAAGCATTTGGAGTGCAACTCAGCAATGCAGCCTGTTCCCCTTGAGTTCCGTTCTCTTATTTCCTCCTAGTACATTCCACTGTCTGAGCATCCGACTCAGACATAGCAGAGATGCTGTTGCTGCCAGAGGATAATGGTTTGTTCTGTTATCCTGGAATGCTCTTGTACTCAGAAAACGAGAAGCTGGGGAACTCAATGAATTTTCCCACTGTGTACATTTCTCACCAGCTCCTCTTGCATATATTTCTTCCTCCTATGTTACAGGGAACAGCCATCCTACTTTTCAGGGTTCCAGCTTGTCGATGGAATCAGTTGGGTGCATTTAATGTATGCAGAAGAGATCATTACAGAGCAGGTAGTGGAAATAAGGATAGGAAGTTACATTTTTCTGATCCCTTGGAGAATGAGGTATTTCATGTGAGTGTGTTTTTCTAGAGAGCTGAAACTTCTGCCTTAAACATCAAAATTTGTGTAGCCTAGTGGTTAAGCATGCAAACTCTGAAGTGGCTTGTCTGTATTCTAATTCTGACTCAGCCACTTTCCAGCTTTGTAACTTTGGGCACTGCACTTAACCTTTCTTGCCTCAGTTTCCTCATTTGTAAAATGAGGGTAATGACAGACTTTACCTTATAAAGTTTTTGTGAGGATTAAATTGGATTAGATGATTTAATATATGGAGAACATTTAGAACAATGCTAGACATGTTCAGTCATAGAAGAGTTATTTTTCTAATTAATTCAACCATTCATATACGAATCTCGCTATAAAATGTTACCTACCTGCTTGCTTTATTTTATGGATCACATTGAACGTTGAGTGTTCGTTGCCTTCACATACAGAGAAATAACACAGTCGTGCCTTCAGACAGTGCAGTGAGGATATTGATGAAGAAATAGTCAAACCTCGGTTCTTGAACAATTTGATTCTCCACCAAGTTGTTCATGGAAAAGCTGTCTCGGTAGTTGAACAATTTTCAGTTCTCCATCCGACTACCCTTTTAGGCTGATACAGTATTTCTGATGGGAAAAAGATGATTCGGCTTTTTTAAAAATTGCTTCTCCAGCAGCTTTCCAGAACAAATTGAGAACTGAGATCCCACTGTCTGAGTGAATATTGCACCCTGAGCGGGTTTCATGAACGTGGTTGGTAATCCCTACAATGAGCCCCTAAGATAGGCGTACTTGTATGTAGGTCTAGAGGGTGTGAGTACTTGCCCAGCTTCCTGCGGCTGGAAGTAGAAGATGTGAGATGCAGACTTGGGGCTGTGTGACTTCAGAGCTGGTGCTCTTGGTCACCTTTCACACAACTACCAGTGGCTGGGACTCCTTGTCCCCACACCAGTGTTTCTCAAACTTGATTAATCATAAAAATAATAATTTAGAATAATCACTAAATGTATGCTACAAAACAGCCTATTCTGAAGATTTGCTTTCACTTTACCTTTTGAATCACCTTAGCATTTTAGAGAATAATTCCATGATAAGGCAGGTACATTTATACAAACACCTGAAAAATGAGAGGCTGCAAGGAATGAGAAGAAAGTGAGATGGTGTGACTTCCCAGCCATTGTTCATTGTTGAGGTGGAGCCTTGAGGTGGTTCTTAATTAAGTTTTGCAAAGCCTTGCCGGGCAATTCGATCTCAGCCCTTAGATTTGCCCCGGCTCCTGAGCTTCGGTGGCTCCTAATGATGACTGAGGAGTCTGGCGTCCTCAGACCAGGAGGGCCCTGGAGTTTTGTGATTTGAAGATAATGATTTTATATTTACAAATGGGTAGAACCATGTAAATAAAACAGAATAAAATCAGATGGTCCTCTTTGAGCAAAATTATGAAACAGACAGCAACAGACTCTGTATGTTTATTTTGGACACATCAACTTTAAAAGATGGGCAGAGTGAGTACAGCTCTCACTCAAGGCAGAACTGACCATAACTGACTTTTGACTCATAAAGATGATCCCTGCCCCCCGCTGGTAGTTGTTCATGGTAGCAGCCCATATGACATCTGTAAAGATCTGCAATGCCATATTTAATATGAGATGTGCCCTTTCCCTTAGTATATGGAATTTAAGAATGTTTTGCCCTTTTCAAAAATCATTTAAAAAATACTTCAGTTCTTGAAATGCTTTCATTTTCTAGATCCACACAACTCTTTAAAGCGGTATTTACCTATGTATCACTTCACATTTAATAATTTTATTTTCAAAATTTTAATATGACTTTATAGTTTTAACCAATAACACAGAAAGAGCAAATCAAACTAGATTTCATCATGGAATATTTGGGCAGGAAAAGGACCTTTTGTTTGCCTCCTTCCCCCTCGCCCCCCGCCCCGATAGTCACACTTACTTTAAATAACCAGTTCCACTCAAGACTTGCTTACCAGGCACCCTGCAGCCTTGCAACCTAATGCCAGGACATCACAATTCTCTGCTAATCTGATCTAATGCTGGGGCACCATAACCTGTGCCACGGCAGCTAATGCCAGGATGCCAGACTTTTTCTAACCTAATCTAATTTCTATATATAACTTATATGAACACTGGGCTCAAATTCAAGCTCTGTCACTTAGTAGATGAGTGACCTGTATTAAGATATTTAGTCTCTCTGTGTTGCAGTTTCCTCACCTATACAATGGGGGCTAACAATATTAACTATCTCTCAGAGCTGTCAGGAGAATTAAACTAGTTAACATACGTAAAGTCCTTAGAACCGTGTCTGGCCAAGTAAGTACTCGATAAGGATCAGTTTATATTATTCCAAAAATTATATAGAAAACATAAAACACAATACAATTCTTAATACTGACAAGAGCTAAAAGATGGCTGGAGTTTGTTAAAGATCTTAATGGAGGCCCTGGCTGTTTAGCTCAATTGGTTAGGGCGTCATCCCAATATGCCAAGGTTGCAGGTTCAATCCCTGGTCAGGGCACATACAAAAGTCAACCAATGAATGCATAAGTAAGTGGAACAACAAATTG